>MJUU01032326.1:23207-81763 GCA_002080025.1 Modiolus philippinarum
GAAGCAAATTCAACCAAACTTTACAGGAATGATGTACTAAAGGTCCTTTACAAAGATTGCTCATTTCGTTCGGATCCGACGAAAAACATGGCCGCCAGTGCGGAACTTAGGTTTAACATTGCACCCTTTGGGAAAAATCACATTTTCATCTTCTCCTCTGAAACCACTGAAGCAAATTCAACCAAACTTTACAGGAATGATGTACTAAAGGTCCTTAACAAAGACTGATCATTTCGTTCCGATCCGAAAAAAAACATGGCCGCCAGTGTGGAACTTAGGTTTAACATTGGAACCTATGGGAAAATCACATTTTCATCTTTTCCTCTGAAACCACTGAAGCAAATTCAACCAAACTTTACAGGAATGATGAACTAAAGGTCTTTAACAAAGACTGATCATTTCGTTCCTATCATACAAAAAACATGGCCGCCAGCGTGGAACTTAGGTTTAACATAGGACCCTATGGGAAATTTCACATTTTCATCTTCTCCTCTGGAATTACTGAAGCAAATTCAACCAAACTTTACAGGAATGATGTACTAAAGGTCCTTGACAAAGACTGCTCATTTCATCCCGATCCAATAAAAAACATGGCCGCCAGCACGGAACATAGTTTAGCATTGGACCCTAAGGGAAAATCACATTTTCATCTTCTCCTTTGAAACCACTGAAGCAAATTCAACAAAACTTTACAGGAATGATGTACTAAGGGTCCTTAACATAAATTGCTATTTCTTTCCAATCCGATAAAAAACATGGTTGCCAGCACACAACATAGTTTAACATTGGATGCTATGGGGAAATCACATTTTCATCTTCTTCTCTGAAACCACTGAAGCAAATTCAACCAAACTTTACAGGAATGATGTACTAAAGGTCCTTAACAAAGATTGCTCATTTTGTTTTGATCCAACAAAAAAATGGCTGCCAACGCGGAACTAAGGTTTAACATTGGACCCTATGGGAAAATCACATTTTCATCTTCTCCTTTGAAACTACAGAAGCAAACTCAACCAAACTTTACAGGAATGATGTACTCAAGGTCCCTTACAATGATTGCTCATTTTGTTCCAATCCGATAAAAAACATTGCCGCCAGCACGGAACCTAGTTTAGCATTGGACCCTAAGGGAAAATCACATTTTCATCTTCTCCTTTGAAACCACTGAAGCAAATTCAACAAAACTTTACAGGAATGATGTACTAATGGTCCTTAACATAAATTGCTCATTTCTTTCCAATCCGATAAAAAACATGGTTGCCAGCACACAACATAGTCTAACATTGGATGCTATGGGGAAATCACATTTTCATCTTCTTCTCTGAAACTACGGAAGCAAATTCAACCAAACTTTACAGGAGTGATGTTCTAAAGGTCCTTAACAAAGATTGCACATTTTGTTCCAATCGGATAAAAAACATGGCCACCAGCAAGAAACATAGTTTAACATTGGACCCTATGGGAAAATCACATTTTCATCTTCTCCTCTGAAACCACTGAAGCAAATTCAACCAAACTTTACAGGAATGATGTACTAAAGGTCTTTAACAAAGATTGCTCATTTCTTTCCGATCCCATAAAAAACATGGCCGCCATTGTGGAACTTAGGTTTAACATTGGACCCTATGAGAAAATCACATTTTCATCTTCTCCTCTGAAACTACGGAAGCAAACTCAGCCAAACTTTACACGAATGATGTACTTAAAGGTCCTTAACAAAGATTGCTCATTTTGTTCCAATCCGATAAAAAACATGGCCACCAGCACGGAACCTAGTTTAACATTGGACCCTATGGGAAAATCACATTTTCATCTTCTCCTCTGAAACCACCCTAGCAAATTTGACAAAACTTTACAGGAATGATGTGCTAAAGGTCCTTAACAAAGATTGTTCATTTCATTCAGATCTGATAAAAAACATGGCCGCAAGCACGGAACATAGTTTAACATTGGACCCTATGGGAAAATCACATTTTCATCTTCTTCTCTGAAACCATGGATGCAAATTCAACCAAAGCTTACAGGAATGATGTACTATAGGTCCTTAACAAAGATTGCACATTTGTTCTAATCAGATAAAAACATTGCCGCCAGCATGGAACATAGTTTAACATTGGACCCTATGGGAAAGTCACATTTTCGACTTCTCCTCTGAAACCACTGAAGCAAATTCAACCAAACTTTACAGGAATGATGTACTTAAGGTACTTTACAAAAATTGCTCATTTCATTTAGATCTGATAAAAAAAATGGCCACCAGTACAGAACATAGTTTAACATTATCCCGTTATGAGAATACCATCCTTTTCATCATCTTCTCTGAAACTATTCAAGCAAATTTAACTAAATATATAGAAGGTTACTCATTTAAATAGGATCAGAAAAAAACATAGGTGCTAATGGAGAACATAGCTAAACATTAGACCCATGGGTAATAAACATCAGTTTTGGACATGCTTGGCATAGAAACATTTTGTCAGGTGAGCGATACAGGCTCAGTCTCTGAGCCTCTAGTTTATATTCCTGAAATTAGAATATACATTTATGACTAGATCCAGAGTTTATTGCCCGATTGACCAGCATTGACTTTTAATTATACACGAATGTACTAGAAATTTCATTGGCAAGTTGATGGGTTTTACATCTTTTCAAGGGCATCTGATGATACCTCTGGTTTTTGTTGAGGTTTACATGGCTGGTGCTATATGATCCACTCTCCTGATGGAGGAGAGCATGATATATATAGTGTTTCTACAAGTCATCAGTTTGTCCAACGTCTGTCACAGAGTTAAAGTCCATGTATCTGGATCATAGAAGTCATAGATGGATGATCTTTGTACACCGACGCATTTATGATATTTCTTAAATCTGGTATAAAAAATTGTTACCTTGACCAACATTTCATGCAAGAGTTACTCAGGTTAGAATTTGTGTTAACTTAAATCTTGATTTGAGATACAATGGCAGATAGAGGAATAATATATTGTCAATTGATGCAACTTGGATAGTCATGAGATTCCAGTAGCAAATTATGTCACTTTGACCCACATTTCATGTATGCGAGACTCTGATTAAAGTTTGCCTGAAAAAGTCTAGATCTGAGATGCTATAGAAGATAGATGAATAAAATTTGTCAATAGGTGCACCCGGATAGTCACGAGGTTCCTGGCAAAAATAAGGTCACGTTGACATACATTTAATGCATGAGTGACTCTAGTTAAAGTTTGCATTAAAGTCCGGATCTGAGGTAACAGGTAGAGTAGTAATAATTTGTCAAAAGATGCATCTTGGATAGTCACAAGGCACCCAATAAAAAATTAGGTCGCTATGACCTACATGAGTGAATAGCTTGGGTTAAAGTTTCAATGTAAATCCAGATCTGAGATACTACAGTAAGTAGAAGAAAAGTCATGATGAGGTTCCTCATAAGAAATAAATCGCCTTGACCTACATTAATTTCTGAAGTACAAGTGTCTTTTTTAGCTCACTTGACCTAAAAGGCTATTTGAGTTATTGCCATCACTTGGCGTCCTTTGATGTCCGTTGTAAACTTTTTCAAAAATCTTCTCTGAAACAACTGATCCGATTTTTACAAAGCTTGGAATGAATCACGAGGGTATCTTGATTCAAAATTGTGTTCCAGTAAATGTACTTTGAGGACGAAAACATGGCTGCAGACACTAAAATAGCACATAAGGGTAAATTTGCTGTTTTTTTTGCAAATAGCTCAAAAAAGGTTACATATATCAAAAATCACTGATCAGCATTAGGAGATCTATCTGCTGCATGATTTTGAAGAAAATCTTATTACTGATTTTGGAGTTATTGTCATTTCTGTAAAATTTTTCAAATATTGATATTTTTTATTTCTTGTAAAAAAAAAAACGATAATATAAGATAGAGGTCAAGTTTCAATAGATAAAATGTTAAGCATATTAAGATCTACCCTCCATAAAATCTTAAATAACATCTAAATACCCATATTGGAGTTGTTGCCCTTTAAAATATCCCTGCATCGATAGAGGGGTATACTGCTTTACCTCTGTTAGTGAATTTGTCCATCCGTCATTCCGTCCACCTGTCTTTCGGTCACACATTATTTTCTTTGTAGTTTTAATTTGCCTTAAAAAAGTTTATGCGGGACTATTGGAGTACACCCAGCGTCCGAGTCCACATTTGGGCGTATATCTCTGCAACTATGCCTTGTAGGATAATGCAACTTTCCATGCAGATGTATCTTTGGCTGACTCGCAGCCTCCAAGAAAATTGAGTCTCTTTGTCTGATATTCTCCTCTTGATTGGCTTCAGTTCAAATTTGCATCCAAGTAAAATATGCATGCATTTCTAATGGTAGGTCAGCATCCAGGCAAAAGTAGGTCAATTTGACCTATATTTTACGCTTGATTGATTTAAATTCAAGTTTTTTGGACGGGTTCAGATCTCATTCACTATACATGGTAGGATAATGAATCCTTGCATATGCATGCGCCTATGATGGAAGGTCAGCATCAGGCAACATTATGTCACTTTGACTTATATTTTCCGCTTTATAGATTTACATTCAAGTTTTCGGAGTTTAGATATCAGTTTCTATACATGGCAGGATTATGTAACCTTGCATATGGATGCATCTCTGAATCGGCGCATGTCAGCATCCAGGGAAACAAAAAGTCTTTTTGACCTATATTTTCCGCTTGATTGATTTACATTCAAGTTTTATTGTAGAGTTCATATCTCAGTCATTATAATTGGTAGAATAGTAAGGCCTTGCATATGCATGCATCTCTGATGGAAGGTCACCATCCAGATAAAATCAGGTCACTTTGACCTATATTTTCCGCTTGATTGGTTTACATTTAAACTTCATGGGGAAGTTCATATCTCGGTCACTTTACATGGTAGGATAATGCAACCTTGCATATTTATACATCTTTGAAGGTATGATGGCATCCAGGCAAAATTAAGTCACTTTGACCTATGTATTGGGCTTGTTTAATTTGGTTTCCAGTTGATAGAGGAGTCCAGAGCTCGGTCAATATACATGGTAGGATTATGTAACCTGGCATTTACATGCATCTCTGATGAAGGTCTGCAGCCAGACAAAATCGACTTACTGTGACAATGTGAAATGACGAGGCGAACTTCGTAATCTTTGATTAAGTATAATTAATTCTATTCACCTGCACAATATAGCCGTTTGACATTAGGTATGGTTCTTCAGTATAAGGTTCTATACTGTGCCTCTTCTTTTTGGTCACATCGAAATGCGACTTTCTGTTTTCAACTAAGTGTTAGAGTTTCAAATAATATCGATTTCCTGGTCAGCACCGAAGTACTGGCTACTGGGTTGGTGAATATCCTCGGGAATAATAGTCCACAAGCAGAGGCATTGACCCAGTGGTGATGAATAACAATGTTACTGTAATTTTGGGTTTCTGCATATGGCCATTTTGAAATTTTGGTGTAGATCAAATCGAAACATTTGGAAGAACACAAACCAAAGATTTGTAAAATCTGATAGAGAACAAATAACAAAAAATAACTGGAAGAACCAAAATCAGCTAAGAGTTATCGCGAAGGAGATTTTTTATGCCCCGCCACGAAGTGGAAGGGGCATATAGATTTACCCTTGACCGTCCGTCCGTACGTACGTACGTAACGTACGTACGCCCGTACGTCCCAATGTTAAGTTTTGTGTTTAGGTTCATATTTTGGTAACCTCTTGTAATATTTTAATATCATTACATCAGTATATGCACCTTGGTTAGTACTACCAGATTCACCAACAATCAGGGATCCATGACCTACATTTTACGCTTGAGTGACTTTTGTTAAATTTTGCGTTTAAGTTCATTTCTCAACAACTACGCATCATACAACAATGATATTTATCAAATTAATTGCCTTGATGGGTACTAACAAAATCATTGAGAATTAAGTGGCTTTGACCTATATTTTACACTTGAGTGACTTTTGTTAAATTTTGCGTTTAACAGAAAAAAGAAGGGAAAAGGGGAATGTGTCAAAGAGACAACGACCCAAAGGGGAGCAATAACAACTCAAAGCCATCATAAGATCTTCAATGAACGGTGAGAAAACCCCACACCCAACGGCAGGTCGGAGTCGGCCCCTGAATAAAGAGTAATCAAGTTCAGTGAAATAAACATCATCCTAGACTCCTATAGACATAAAGTAAACTAACTAGAAAAAAGACAAGACACACAAAGGCTTAATAAATTTCCTGACTTAGGACAGGCGCAAACCTGCTGCGGCGGGGTTAAACTAGTTTTATTGGGCCCAAACCTTCCCCCTACAACCAATGTGATAAATCAAAAAACAATCGTAACAACAGTAAAATTCAGTTAGCAACAGGACTGAGTCAATCGTGAAAAATGAAACTGAAAGAACTAAATATACGGACAAAAACATGAAATCACAAGAGACTACTAACAGTTAACTGACATGCCAGCTCCAGACCCATTACCAACTGACAAAGTAAGTTATGTACCCTCAGTATACAGCTTCCACCAAGATCCCTTCCTGTGAGGAGTTTAGCATAATGATTTCATGTATATACCGGGATACATAACCCGTGTCCATGCAATACAGATTTTAGAAATTTAGAATGTGTTTAGTAAAAATGCGAAGACCGTATCAAAAAAATCAATGTTAATACCAAAGAAAGCCATACGTATAACCCTTATGAATTAGACGATTTAAAGGTTTTATAAGGTTTTTAGGCGAGTTTAGATATTTTTTACTCTTATGTAAAACATTACCGTAAAATAAGGGATGTGAAATACCAGCCTTGATTAGATTTTTACAGGTTGCGTTGTATTTATGAACTAAGTCTTTATATCGATAATAAAATTTAGTAAATGTTTTAACTAGTTTGTGATAACGAAAACCCTGATGTAATAGTTTTTCAGTTATGAAAAGATTCCGTCCATTTCTCAACAACTACACATTATACAACAATGATGTTTCACCAAATTAATTGCCTTAATGAGTACTACCAAAATCATCAAGAATTAAGCGGCTTTGACCTATATTTTACGCTTGAGTGACTTTTGTTAAATTTTGCGTTAAGGTCTTTTTCTCATCAACTACACATCATACCACAATGATGTTTAATCAAATTTATCACCTTGATGAGTACTACCCAAATCATCAAGAATTAAGTTGCTTTGACCTATATTTTACGCTTGAGTGACTTTTGTTAAATTTTGCGTTTAAGTCCATTTCTCAACAACTAAACATGATAACACTATGGTGTTGCATCAAATAAATCACCTTGATGGGTGCTATCCAAATCAAGGACAATTAGGTGTCTTTGACTTACATTTTATGCATGAGTTACTTTCGGTAGATTTTGTGTTTTAAGTCCATTTCTTAACAACTACACAGCATTACATTATAATGTTTCATGAAATGACTCATCTTAATGAAAACTACAAAATTCTTAGACAATTTCTTGAATTTGACCTACATTTTACACTTGAATGACTTTGTTAAATTTTTGCATTAGGCCAATTTAATAGCAACTTGGTGGTTCATCAAATAAATCACCATAGTGAGTACTGCATAATTCATGGATGATTTTATAACCTGACCAATATTTTATGCTTCAGCGACTTTAGGTGGGTAATTTTTGTTTACGTCCATTACTTAACAAATATTTAGTGAATAATCATCTGTAACAGTCATGACAGTACTTCTTGATGATTCCATCCCAATTCAGTGACAGGGAACTAAATTCCATTGATGATTGGCTAAGGTTATCTATTGCGATAAATTTGACGGCGGGGCATCCGTGTTTTATAAACACATTTTCTAGTTGTTTTTTTTTTGGTTAAAGATAAAGTGCCTATCAAGCATACCTCTTTTGAAATTTCATCAAATCTGTCTTATGTTTTCTAAGAAGATTTTTGACTGAAGCCTGATGACGCATACCAAGAAGTAGTGGCAATTACAAGTTTCTAGATCGATTTGAATCTAGGATAGTAGCCTTAATGAGAATGAGATAATAAATATGACTCGGAGCATGTGTACATATTTTTCAAATGCTTTTTACGTTCTTTTTTGAAAATATTGGGCATAAAATATCGAAATGTAATTATTTGTTATATTTTTACACAAAATACAATACTGTAACTGAAAATAGTTTCGTTTCATATATGATTTCAAGAATACAAATTGAAGATATAACATAGTGAAGTCTCTGGTACATTTTTGTGACAACTGAGAAATACTCGAGAACTGTTTGACATTTTATATTGAACATAATTAAAAGCTATAAAATTTACCTCATTAGCTCACCTGACCTAAAGGGTCAGTGTGAGCTATTGCCATCACTTGGCTTCCGTCGTCCTGCGTCCGTCCGTCCGTTAAACTTTTCACATATTCATCTTCTCCTCTGAAACCACTGAATCAAATTCAACCAAACTTTACAGGAATGATGTATGGAAGGTCCTTTACAAAGATTGCTCATTTCGTTCCGATCCGAAAAAAAACATAGCCGCCAGTGCGGAACTTAGGTTTAACATTGGATCCAAGGGAAAAATCACATTTTCATCTTCTGTTCTGAAAAGGCTGAAGCAAATTGAACCAAACTTTACAGGAATGATGCACTTAAGGTCCTTTACAAAGATGGCTCATTTTATTACGATCCGACGAAAAAACATGGCCACCAGCACGGAAAATGGTTTAACATAGGACCCTATGGGAAAATCACATTTTCATCTACTCCTCTGAAACCACTGAAGCAAATTCAACCAAACTTTACAGGAATGATGTTTCGAAGGTCCTTTACAAAGATTGCTCATTTCATTCCAATCTAATAAAAAAACATGGCCGCCAGCGCGGAACTTAGGTTTAACATTGGACCCTATGGGAAAAATCACATTTTCATCTTCTGCTCTGAAAAGGCTGAAGCAACTTGAACCAAACTTAACAGGAAAGATGTACTAAAGGTCATTAACAAAGATTGCTCATTTCGTTCCGATCCGATGAAAAACATGGCGGCCAGCACGGAACATGGTTTAACATAGGACCCTATGGGAAAATCACATTTTCATCTACTCCTCAGAAATAACAGAAGCAAATTCAATCAAACTTTACAGGAATGATGTATGGAAGGTCCTTTACAAAGATTGCTCATTTCCTTCCAATCCGATAAAAAAACATGGCCGCCAGCGCGGAACTTAGGTTTAACATTGGACCCTATGGGAAAAATCACATTTTCATCTTTTCCTTTGAAACTGCAGAAGCAAATTCCAAACTTTACAGGAAGGATGAATAGAAGGTACTTAACAAAGATCGTTCATTTCATTACAATCCGTTATAACACATTGCTGCCAGCACAGAGCATAGTTTATCATTAGACCCTATGGGAAAATCACATTTTCATCTACTCTTCTGAAACCACTGAAGCAAATTCAACCTAACTTTACAGGAATGATAACTGAAGGTACTTTACAAAAATTGCACATTTCATTTCAACCCGACAAAAAACATTGCCTCAAGTGCAGAACATAGCTTACCATTGGAGCCCAGTATGAGAAAACGATCCTTTTCATCATCTTCTCTCAAAACAATTCAAGCAAATAATACTAAATGTATAGAAGGTCCTTTGCAAAAATTACTCATTTCAATAGGATCAGACAAAACACATGGGTGCTAATTGAGAACATACCTAAACAGCCTACGTATACTCCATTGGTAAAAAACATGATCATTTTTGGTCATGCATAGCATAGAAGCGTTTTGTCGGGTGAGCGATACAGGCTCAGTCTCTGAGCCTCTAGTTTTTTTTATTTCTTCTGAAATGACATAAAATTTTGCATTTAAAAATGGTTGTTCTCTGTCGACATGCTTCAACCCTGAATAAAAACATATCCATTTGATGACGAGGATGACAACATCGTTTTTGACGCTGAAGTCCTATGTTGATTTTGAGTATTTGCAAAACTAACTATAGGCTCAGAAACTACTATTGCTCACCTGACAAATGCTTTTAATACATGCCTAAATGACAAAAATGATGGTGTTTTTCAATGGGGTCTAACGTTAAACTATGTTCACTGAAAGTTAATTTTTTTACTCAGATCCAATCGAAATGAGTAATCTTTAAAAGTACCTTCCATACTTTATTCCAATACAAATTATTAAATTTGCTTAAATAGTTTCAATACAGATGACGAAAAAGATGTTTTACAAAGAGTTCAATGTTAAACTATGTCTCGCGCTGTCGGCCAGTATTTTTATCGTATCAAAACGATTTAAATGAGCAATTATCATAAAGGACCTAACTTACAACGTGCATATAAAGTTCCGTTGAATTTGCGCCAGGGTTTCAGTAAAGAAGATCAAAATTTGATTTTCCCATAGGAATAATATTAAACAATGATCTGGTAGGACCTTCAACACATCATTCTTTGTAAAGTTTGTTTCTCTTGCTTCAATGGTTTCGGAGATGATGGAGATGGTGTTTTTCTCACTTTTGAGACAGGTTAGTTCCTACTTTTAGCGGTGTGAGATTTTTCTGTCGCACACCACCCCATGTTAGACAGCCTCGTGCATAACATGACGTCATGGTGAGTCGCTAAGTAATGGCGGATGGTAAGGAATATATGGCGGCGCCGAACGACATTTATGTGAGCAAAAGTGAGAAAATAAAACTCGACAAGCCTCGTCAGAGAAATATTGAAATCTTAACCTTGGGTGTCTTAGATTTCTTGATCTTGCCTTTTCACCGGTGTTAGATTCATATATTCCGACAGGGTCTAATATCATATATCATATAAGTTTTGTGCTGGCGGTCATTTTTTTTGTTTTGTTTTTGTTTTTTGTTTTTTGTTTTTGTTTTTGTAAGTTTCCAAATAAAATCGATTCTCTGGTCAGCACCGAGGTACTGACTACTGGGTGGCTGAATACTCTCGAGAATAATAGTCCACCAGCAGAGAAATTGACCCAGTGGTGCTGAATAGCAAAATACCGAGGTTACTGTAATTTTTGGTTTCTGCATATAGCCATATTAAAATCTTCAGTTTAGATATAATCGAAACATTTGGAAGACCACAAACCCAAAATTTGTAAAATCCGATAAGAGAAAAATTAACAAAATAAAAAAAAATCTAGTTGAAGAACCAAAATCAGCTAGGAGCTATCACAAGGGAGATATTTTATAGGCTATAGGTAAAGTGGCCATCAAACATCCATTTCATTTGAAATTTCATCAAATCTGTCTGATGTTTTCTCAGAAGATTTTTGAAGACTGAAGCCTGATGACGGATGATAAGAAGTCATGTCATGGTTGTTTTCTTGATCGATTTGAATCTAGGATACTTACCTTAATGAGAATGATATAATAAATATGACCTGGAGCACTTGACATAACTATATACGTAAATACATTCTTCAATTACTTTCTGTTGACGTTCTCAATTGAAAATATTGGGCATAAAATATCGAAATGTAATGTTATACTGATTCCATCTTTTTTTCGCATAATAACTGAAAATAGTATCGTTTCATAAATGATGTCAGGAATTCAAATTAAAGTCAAACATAAGTATATATGATACAATTAGGTCTCTAGTACAGTTATGTGACAAAACTGTGTGATGCACAAGAACTGGTTGCTATTCTTATTAAGCAAAAAAAATATTCAATTTTCTTTTTCTTCTGAAAATGACTTAAAGTTTTACATTTTAAAATGGTTGTCATCTGTCGGTATGCTTCATCACTTTATCTTGAAAACTGAATAAAAGTTAAAAAAAAATTAAGACGAGGATAACAACCCCTTTTTTAACTCACCTGACTAGAGCTAGGATGAGCTTTTGCAAACACTTTGCGTCCGCCGTCCTTCTGTCGTAAACTTTTCATTCAAATTAACAATGAATGGATATGGAATAAATGCAAATAAGACAAAGTCTCTACAAATACATAGTAATAATAAGCAATGGAACAACGCTTTTATTGTTGTTCTTCATCTTGAAGTCACCATGGGGCCTTGAACAATGAGCTTTACTCATACCTCATAGCAAGTCAAGTGAAAGACGGCCCCTAGCACCGGTTAGATCTCCTATGAAACTACTGGGCCAATTGGAACCAAACTTGGCCACAATAGTCCCTGGGTGGTCCCCTACAAAAATGATGTTTTTCAGGTTCCCACTATATCCAAGTTGGCCGCCAGGAAAAAACATAGTTTTAACATTGGACCATATGTAAAAACACATTCAAAGATCTTCTCTGAAACTGTTCACCCAATCGGAATCACACTTTGCCGCTATAGTCCTTAGGCGGTCCCCTACAAAAAAGGTGTTTTTCAGGTCTGTGCTATATCCAAGATGGCTGCCAGCGGAAAACATTGTTTTAACATTGAACCCTATGGAAAACACATTCAAAGATCTTCTCTGCAACTGCTTAGCCAATTGGAGACAAACTTGGCCACGTGGTCCCCTACAAAAATGGGGTTTTCAGGTCGGCGCTATATCGAAGCTAGGCGGCCGCCATAGGGAATCATTATTTTAACATTGGACCCTATGGGGAAAATACATTCAAAGATCTTCTCCTCTGAAACGACAGAGCCAATTGGATCCAAACTTGGCCACTATAGTCCTTAGGTGGTTTCCTACAAAAAGATGTTTTTCAGGTCCGCGCTACGTCAAAGATGGCCACCAGCGGGAAGCATTGTATTAACATTGCACCCTATGGGAAAACACATTCAAAGATCTTCTCCTCTGAATCTGTATAGCCAATTGGAACCATACTTGGCCACTATAGTCCTCAGGTGCTTTCCTACAAAAAAGATGTTTTTTCAGGTCCGCGCTATATCCAAGATTGCCATCAGCGGTAAACATTGTATTAACATTGGACCCTATGGGAAAACACATTTATAGATTTTCTTCTCTGAAACCGCTGAGCGAAATTGGAACCAAACTTGTCCACAATAGTCGTTAGATGGTCCGCTACAAAAAAGGTGTTTTTAGGTCATGCACTATATTCAAGATGGATGCCAGCAGTAAACATTAGATTCTATGGGTAAACACGTTCAAAGATCTTTTTCACTTCAACAGCTAAGCCAATTTGAACCACATAGTCATTGGATGGTCCCCTGTAGAAAAAGGAACCGAACTTGGACCCAACTTAAACATTTTCAAAGGTCTTGTCCGCTGAGACCACTTGGCAAAATGGAACCGATCCATTAACAAATACTGTCCATGTAAGCAAGGGTCCAGGTGAGCGATACAGCCTCTTGAGAGCTTCTTGTTTTTTTACACTGAAGCCCTTTGTTTATTTTGTGTGCAAGTATTTGCTAGACCGAGCCTGTATCGTTCGCCTAACCCATGCCTATGCTAATGACCAAAATTGATGCTTATTTTTGCTTGCGGCCAAGTCTTTGTTTGATTAGAATTAAATTCCGTAAAGACCCTTCACTATATCATTAGTATAATCAAATTTGTTTCAATCGCGTTTCGTAGCAGATGATGAAAAAGATGGGTTTTTTTTTTTTTACATATACTATGTTTCACGCTGGCGATAATTTTTTGTCGGGTCAAAATGAAATGAGTAAGTATTGTGGAGGACCTAAAATATTCCTGCAAAGTTTAATTGAATTTTCTCCAAGAATTTCAGAGGGGATGATCAAAGTAGGATTTTCCAATATGGCTACTGTTAAACTATGTTCCCCCGGCTTAACAAAAAGACGGAAATTTACTGCCGAAATGTCGAAATCATCAGTTTTTGATTTTAGACGTTATCAGGGAGTTATTAATATAGAAGTATAAGTTCAGGTGTAATTTCGAGTAAATTTGGGTACAACCTAATATACACTGTAAAATCACAAAGATATTATGGGATGGCAACCATTTTTACAACAAAAATACATCATTTTGGTCATTAGCATAGACATGGATTAAAATTTCTCTCAAGTTAGCGATAAAGCTGGCTAAATTTTGCAAATACTCAAAAGTGACAAAAACAAGGTCATCATCGTCGTCATCAAATCATTAGTTTTTTTTTTATTAGCGATGAAGCATGCCGACAGAGGACAACCAATTTAAAATGCAAAATTTTTTAAGTGATTTTCAGAAGAAATAGAAAACTGAATAGCTTTTAATTTTGTTTGATATAAGTATCAATAAATTCTCGAGTATCACCCACTTGTTACAAAAATTTCTCTAATTCTTGTTCAAAATAAATACTTCCCAAATAATGTTAGATGAAATTAATAATCAACATGTTTAGAAATTGATCTCACTTGCTGATTGGTCAACCAGTGTCAGTTTCTAGAAATAGTGCAACCGGATGTTGATGAAATTAACCCCTGCATCATTGTCTAGCAAAACGGTTTTTGCATTTTTATGACTAAGATGTCTCGATTTATTGATAATATGACATTTTGATCAAAAATATTAAACTTAACACCCCTTTCAATGAAAGGCGCAATGATACACATAGCAACGATGAACGCAACAAAATGGCGGTATACTTGAGACTGGAGACTATGGAGATCGCTTTACGTCAAATAAATTGAGTAGGAATTAGAGAAAAAATCTCTAACATTGTTTTCCGGTTTATTACGATAATTTCTCACATCTCGATAGTTAAATTTTCACATTTTAAAGGTTTCGGGTAAACCTCGAACTTTAAAATGTGAAAATTTAACTATCTCGATGTGAGAAATATACGTAATAAACTGGAAACAATGTTAGAGACTATATGTACCATGTAGGGACATCATTATTTCTTTTAATTCATATTCTTGAAATAATATTATATGAAACAATACTATTTTCAGTTATTTTGTGTAAAAATATAGGATCAGTATTGCATTACATTTCCGTATTTCATGCCCAGTACTATCAATTGTAAACGCCAACAAAGTAATTGAAGAACGTATATACGTATATAGTTATACGTATATACGTTCCGCATCCATGGATCAAAGGATAAAAAGACATGGATGTAGCGTTGCTCAGCAATTAGCAATGAATACCGCTCAAACCGGTGCTAGGGCCGTCTTGAACTTGCTATGAGGTATGAGTAATGCTCATTGTTGAAGGCCTCATGGTGACTTCAAGATGAAGAACAACAATAAAAGCGTTGTTCCATTGCTGTGTTTTACCATGCAGTTGTAGAGATTTTGTCTCATTTGCATTTACTCCATATCCCTTCATTGTTAATGTCACATGTCCGGAGTCATATTTATTATCTTATTTTAATTAAGGTAATTATCCTAGTTTCAAATCGATCTAGAAAACAACCATGACAAAATTTGTCTTGTTGGCTTACGAGATCAGTGAGGCTCCTCATGGGGGGTCCTAGGAATCAAACAATCATTAAATTTTTGCCTTGGTAATCAAATTATCATTAAATTTTTACCTTGGTAATCAATAAAATTTTGGCTTAGTAATAAAAAAATATATAAAAATGCAAGGTAATTATCAAATAATCATTAAATAAATGCCCTCGTAATCAAATAATCATTAAAAAAATACCCTGATAATCAGGTAATCAAGAAACCCATGACGGGCCTCATCAGTCTTCAGTTTTGAAAATCTTCTTAGAAAACAAATACAGATTTGACTGAAATCTTAAAATAATTATGTTTGATAGGCCCTTTACCTTTAACTTAAAGAGTAGTTCCCTCATGCATAACTCTGTCTTCAGCTGATTTTGGCTCTTCAACTCTATTTTTGCTATTTGTTCTCTATAATTACAAATCTTTGGTTTGTGGGTTTCCAAATGTTTCGTTTTTATCTGCACTTAGTTTTCAAATTGGCCACATACAGAAACCAAAATTACAGTAGCTTCGGAGCATTATCTTATCTATTTTTAAACCACTTGGTTGATGCCTCTGCTGGCGGACTGTCAGTCTCCGAGGGTATTCATCAATCCATTAGCCAGTACGTCGATGCTGACCAGAAAATCAATTTTATTTGGAAACTTGCAATGTCTAAATTGAAGAAAATTTTGCTTAATTGAAAGGACTATTTCTCATGTACAGCTCTGAACTTAGCTAATTTACAGCTCTTCATTTAGATCTTTTGGTTATTTGTTCACTATCAGAGTTTACAAATTTTTGCTTTGTGGTTTTCCAAATGTTTCGATTTGATCTGCACTGAAGAGACATCAGTCGTTGAAATGTATATCAAATTATAACAGGAACTTCGTTATTTTTACTTACAAATGCTATTTGTTTCCTATTATTTACTTTCTGTTTTTATTTCATAATTTTTATTTCAGATTTTGTCCTTCAAACTTTTATCTTTAAAGCACTTATTTATTCCGAGCAATTTGATTATTTCTCCCGCTATGTTTCTGTTTTCATGGCAACGATCGCCATTTTGATTTTTTTAAAGACCAAAACTTGGTTCTACACATGCTGAGTAACCTTCCTGTCAAATTTCGCTAAATTTGGAGTAATTTGAAATTTTCCCGCAATTTTCTGTTCCAATAGCAACAGTCGTAATTTTGATAATTGAAACACTCAAACTCGTTTCTATACAAAAAAGTCATGCTAAGTAACCTTCCTGTCAAATTTCATTCCATTCTTAGCATTTTTATTTTTTCCCGCCATTTTTCTTGTATGATCACTTGACAGTTGTCCTAATTAACCTTAAGGAGTTCATGTGAACATATCCTGTTATTCACAAAGTTGAACGGTTGAGTGGCCACGTTAAGTTTCTCTGCTTAAGTCCATTCTCAATAACTACAAGTAGTAGGTTGATAATATTTAGAATGTAGGTTGGTCTCGGGTAGTATATGTCAATCTGGCAGGTAACTTTTGTCCTTGACCTCAATTTCAAGGTTGAGTTGCGACGTTAAGTTTCTTTGCTTAAGTCCATTTTTCAATAACTAGAGGTGGTAGGTTAATAATATTTGGTATGTAGGTTGGTTTTGGGTAGTTCATGTAAGTCTGGCGGTTAACTTTTGTCCTTGACCTCAATTTTACGGTTGAGTGGCCACGTTAAGTTTCTCTGCTTAAGTCCATTTCTCAATAACTAGAAGTGGTAGGTTGATAATATTTGGTATTTAGGTTGGTTTTGGGTAGTATATGTCAGTCTGGCAGGTAACTTTTGTCCTTGCCCTCAATTTCACGGTTGAGGGGCGACGTTAAGTTTCCTTGCTTAAGTCCATTTCTCAATAACTAGAGGTGGTAGGTTAATAATATTTGGTATGTAGGTTGGTTTTGGTAATGGATATCAGTCTGGCAGTAAACTTTTGTCCTTGACCTCAATTTTACGGTTGAGTGGCCATGTTAAGTTTCTCTGCTTATGTCCATTTCTCAATAACTAGAAGTGGTAGGTTGATAATATTTAGTAGGTAGGTTGATCTTGGGTAGACCATGTCAGTCTGGCAGTTAAATTTTGTCCTTGACCTAGATTTCACGGTTGAGTGGCCACGTTAAGTTTCTCTGCTTAAGTCGATTTCTCAATAACTAGAAGTGGTAGGTTGATAATATTTGGTATGTAGGTTGGTTTTGGGTAGTGCATGTGACCTCAATTTCATGGTCTAGTGAGCATGTTTGGCTTCTCATGATGCATAAATGGTAGGTCAATGATATTTTGTATGTTGGTTGGTCTTTGGAAGCTGTATAGCTTTTGTCAGTGACCGTAATTTCGCAGTCTAGTGTGCTAATTAAGTTTTCTGATAAGTTCACTTAGATTTCATATCAGGGACAAGCAGGGACGGGCGAGACATCTTTTAGGGTCTTCACTTTTTCTGGATATTTTTTCAATTTTGACATTTTTTAACATTTCCGTAAAAACGAGGGTGATAAATGCCCTTTGTAATAAGCTGCTTGAGAGTCGCATTATATTTAGATATCAAATGTTCATATCTTCTATAAAACTTCTTAAATGTGTTTATCAATCTATGAAATCTGTAACCTTGTTGCAAAAGTTTGGATGTGATAGTTAGGTACGAAAAAGAAAGAAAATGGGGTAAATGTCAAGGAGACAACATCCCATATCCAGGCTAAAACGACCCAAAACAAAACATCTAGGGTCACCATATGGTCTTCAACACAGTGGGGAACCTCACACCATATAGTAAGCCCTAAATGGCCCCGAAAAGGTAAAAAAGTGAATAAATCAATGGAAACAAACCACATCCAATAACCCAAATACGTTCATTAAAGTCGTCAAGAGTAGAACAGACGCGTGCGAAACGTACCAGTTGAGATATATACACCCCGTATGATGGAGCTACAGGAACGTCGCCATCAAGAAAAGGGAAAAAAAGATAGTGAAATCAAAATCATCCCTTTTATCATAAATTTTAGTTTTAATTTGTCCAGAGCCAATAATGATAGTTAGATCACACTGTATAGCAGATGAGTAATTTTTCCTATTATAACATTTACTCGATATTTCAATTTCTAAATCGCCCCGTCAGAATCAAGCAAAACATCTTGCAACATGATAATGCTACAGATTTGTTTTAGATGTTCGAGTTTTTTTTGGTTTTTTTTTTTATAGTTTTGATCGGGAATAAAACTTACTTTTTGTTGAAATGAACTGAAAATGCGCATATGCAGAAAATGAATTAACAGTAACTTCGGTATTTTGCTATTTATTACCACTGGGCCGTTTCCTCTACTGGTGGACTGATAGTCTCTGAGGGTATTCATCAACCCAGTAGTCAGTGCTGACCCGAAAACCGATTGTATATTTAAATTTTGATAAATTTTGGTTAAAACTAAGGAGCATCTCCCTCATGCACAGCTCTGTCCTAACCTGAATTTTGACTTTTCTATGTAGATCCTTTTGATTATTTTTGTTAATGAATTCCCAAATATGTTCTGGTTTGATCTGCACTGATGAGACATAAGTTGTCGAAATGCGCATATGCAGAAAATAAATGCTTTTCTAATTCCGAAAAGATATATCTTTAAATCATTTTAAAAAAAACTTGATTAGTTCTTGGTGTGGCAGTTCATACCACTGTTTTGCCTGCAATTCCAGTTAATTATTTGCTGCTATAGTTATTACAGGCATACATTTTCATTCTATTATTTTAGCTTCATTTATTATTGCTTACTTGTTAGGTTATTTTTATTTTGTGCTGCATTTTAATTACAAGTTCTAAAGATTCCTTGTACTTTTCGTGTGCTATTTTTATGTGCTATTTGATTTGCTTTTTAGGTGTTGCATGCATAATAATGTCAATGTGTGTATTGTAATTTTGTGTTGTGTTTTAAATGCTCTTCAGAGCTTATGTTTGTATTTATACTTGTACCGACTATAAATAAAGCTTTATGACTTATGACTTATGAACAGTAACTTCGGTATTTTATTACGTCTAATATTGGAAAATTAAAAAAAATATATATTTTCTGAAATAGTCTTGAAATATTTTCTTTTTTGCACAATTAAAGCCAGTACACAGTATGTAAAATTAAGTATTTTCTTAAGTATAATGCATAAAACAATTTTCTTTTATTTACACATTATATAAAATGGTACATTGTGTACGTGTATTTACGTAACCCAGGAGCTTAATATATTTAATATCTAAGAGAACAATGTAAGTGTTAATTAATACATGTTAAACAACATCAGAACCAAATGATTATATATTTTCATTTGAATAAACCTCCGTAAAATTGGTTATTTCTTCATAGTAATGATATATTCGTCGCATTGGGATTTTCAAACCATCCTTTGTTTATGGAACCTATGATTTAGGAGTCTGACTTTTGTTATTTTGTCCATTAAATTAGCATGTTATCTGCAAACAGTGTGAGTCGCGAAATACACTTAATAACAAATGGATCCTATTGGTTTTTATAAAACAAAAAGAACTGAGGTTGTTCATTTTGAAACAAAAACAGGTCGACAGGTTTGAAGTAGCAATTGGCACAATAGTCTCTGTAGTGTGTATGTTAATTTCAAGTATTACCGTTCATACTTGTTTTGAATTTGATTTTTATTCCGTAGTGTGACAGGGTTTTATCAGCAGACTAGGCTCCTTGTTTAGCGGCGAGCACTCCTTGACCCATCTTTCTAAATTACATTTTGTCTGTTTTTCTGTTGGAGTTAGTAGTCTACCTGTATTGTGTTTAATTTGTATGCTTATTATACTATAGGGAAACGGGATAGAGAAAGGGGTGGTTTTTTGTACCTATAAACCGGTTTAACCCTACCGTTAGGTCTTGCTATTGCCGGTACCAAGTCCAGCTATCCCTTTTTCCTATCGTTGTCTATGTTTGTCGTTTAATATTTTATTGTTTTTCTTGTGCTGGTCGGTTGTAATTTTCGGGCATTGTAAGTGTTTCATGCTGAACGGCTTAAATAATTACTAGAGTATATTTTTTCTTACCGGTTTAACCACGGCAATCCTATAAAAACCTTTGTTAGGCCAAACGTTCACCCTGACCCTTTGGGTGATTTCATAGAAATCCGTCAGTGTTTCTCAAAACAAAGGCAACATATAGGCTTATGGAAGTATGTGGTGCTCTAAAATAAGCCTTTACGCTGTTTACAGGGTCCATCAATACACTATGTTCCATGCACGGAAGCATGTTGAATAGGTTGCGCACCTATTTCAAAAGGAAAATTATAGGACATTTTTTCCAAAGGGTCCAGTGTTAAATTATGTTACCTGCAATCTTGCGATTAAACAACGGCAAGAGAATACAGAAGGAACAAGGGAAGCAAAGACCACAAAAAATCGAAATCCAAAGACATGGCAAAAACGGCAACAGAGAACAACAAAGACAAAACAAGGACGTAAGACAGCTACAATGCACGGAAATAAAAAGACATTAAAAACTAAGACACTCATAGTGTGAACCCCCATGAAAACCGGGAGTGACGTCAGGTGCTCCGGAAGGGTAAGCATGTCCTGCTCCGCTAGCGGCACCCGTCACACTATCAGTGAGTCAATCCAGGGTTGAGTCAAAACCGGTTTGTCAAATCCGCGAAGACGTGAAATCTAGCTAAAAATGTCCGTTTTCATTTGGGACACAGACACGTCATATCTGTCAATGATATCATGGTGACGGCCATAAAATTTCTGAAGTGATGAAAGCAACAAAGGCTGAACAAATCCCTTACTAATCGGAAATTGTTACAGGGGCCACACAAAAACTTCTATAAACAAGAATGGTTTCAGTGACCGATCAGTCTAAGAGAAGCAGGTCTTTAAAAATACTACATTAGATAAGCAATGTTACCGTTGGCGGCGATCTTCGTAACAGTAAAGATATTCAGGAGATACTTGTTCAAGGGACAATTCTAAAACTATTTTTACCATCAACATTTATTTAAAAGAAAAAAGATCTTTAAAGTTGCAATTTAAAACTTTGATCCGAATGGATGGTCATCTTGAATGGCATATGACCTTTTTTATAAGAATTTTAAATAAGAACTCAAAGGACTATTGTTAAAAAGGTGATTCTAATTAACCATATAGTTACATTGAAGTTTTTGAATGTTTTCCAATATGTTGAATCGTGAAACTAGAACTGTCCTTTTAAGAACTACAAATACCCATCACATGTAATTTAGAAACACTTGGCTGTAATGGGAGTTAAAGAAAATAAATATCTTTTCAACAGAATTAATTCTAAAATGACAAAGCTAACATTTCCAGAAAAAAATAGAAATAACTAAAATAGAAGGTGCGTTTGTTTGTGAAATTGATGAAATGCTGTAAAAGGAGTTGATAGCAAAAAATGCGTACTCTGAAAACTGAATATTGTTGAACAAAAAAATCGACTTTCTATAAAATTCAGAAAATCTATTAAAATGGGAAAAAGGACATTCACATGCTTAATTCGTATTTGGTGTCTGTCAAAGTTTTAGACATCTTGAGTAAAAGCTGTGACAGGAGTGAATCGATTACAATAAGTAGATACCTTTAGTCTCGACAGACACACCCTTATTAAGCTGGAATGGTAAATGTTTAAATATCAAAAACCGTACCTAAACATTATCCCGAACCGGGATAAAACGTAGTCCAATCTTATTGAAAATAATAGAATTGTTTACATTTTTCTCAACCGGCCTAGACATTATCCAACCGGACTAAACCAATTATAAGCTAACTCCACTAACCTAAACCGTTCACCGAGAACTAAGGGGTGAGACAGACAGAGTGAAATCAATATATCTTCTTCACATTGTTTGACAGAATTCTGACGAAAAGCTTGACAAACTTAGAAAAAGCTGATATTTAGAAGAATGAAAGATGAATAAAAGCTGATAAATAACAATTGACAAGAAGGTTTTTTAACATGAGAGAGATACTCATTAGATTTCATGCTGTATTGCTGTTTTGAAACGCCGTATATGTTTCATATTTAAGAAGGCTTGATATCATAGTCAACGGAAATTATGTCCTTAGCTAGCTGTCAGTAACTGCGAGCATTTGTCCGGACAGTACCTGTGTGTATTGTCTTCATGTTTTATGTACTTCATTGTAAGGGTACTCGTCTTGATAAGTTGGACTTTATTCTAGTTTGATTTTTACTGTGAGTCTTTTTGTGTATTTATTTTTTAGCCATTCACCACACATGGGGGGGGGGGGGTGGATGGATCCAAGAAAACGAGTTTAACCCCACCGCAATTTTTGCGCCTGTCCCAAGTCAGGCATATGTTGGTCATTGGGTTGTCCTTGTCTTCTTATAAAATTTTAGTTTCTGGATATTTGGGTTATTGGATGTGGTTTGTTTCCATTGATTTATTCACTCTTTTACCTTTTTGGGGCCATTTAGGGCTTGCTATATGGTGTGAGGTTCCTCACTGTGTTGAAGACCGTACGGTGACCCCTAGATACTTTGTTTTGGGTCGTTTTAACCTGGATATAGGATGTTGTCTCCTTAACCCATTTCCTTTCTTTTTCATATATATATTGTGTACAAGTTATCTTAATTTGTATTTACAATTTGAACAAAAAATATAGCTGTACACATTATTATATGTACAAAAACTGGCACACCTCTTACTTATACTTGAGTATTGATATCCACACCAAGCGTTGTAACACATATTAGCAAGACCAAAATATTAACAAATCAAACTGTGAAAAACATATACATGATTAACAATAAACAACCATTTAACAAAAAAGTATTAGATACTGTTAGTTTATTAACAGACAAAATATCAGTTTTAGTGTGTAATCAGTAAACATTGATAATGAAGTAATCAATTTTTGGTGAATTAAATAAGCAATTTACAGTTAATAATAAAACTTTGTACAATGAAATGTCCATGTTAATGTTTTTTCTCCTGTTTGAGTAGCACGATTCAATAAAATAATGAAGTAACAGCCTGTGTGACCTCCGACATCTGTAATAAACATAAAAAAGAAATTGACAACAATATCACGTGTTTAAAATAGATATGTAACAAAACAATAATCTTATGAGCAACACTACAAATCGGACGTAACATATGATTCTTCCGAAAAAGGCGATTTTGCTATTGTGACGACATAAAAAGGCGATCACGCTCAATGACGTCAACTTCAAAGAATACAACTTTTTTGTCGTATTTATAGAAAAGTGAAAAGCCAAAATCATCTCAGGACAGAGAAATATTTAAGAAATAATTCACGGACACCAGTGGTTTGTTGGAGATTTACTAATGGTTTGCCATCATTTTTATTAATATTTTACCAAGAGCGTAGCGTAGCAGAGTGAGAGGTAAAATAAACAAAAATAATGGACACCCATATGTAAATCGACTACAAACCACCGGCGAACATGAATTATTTCGATTCTAATATGGCTTTTAATTATCGGGGCGTACCTATGGTGTTCAAGAAAACAATCGCCATTACATTAATTTTGCTGACGTTTTTGTGCACAAAACATCACCCCTATTAAGCTGAGTTCTCGGCGAACAGTTTAGGTAAGAAGAATTCGCGTATAATTGGTTTAGTCCAGTTGGATAATGTTTAGCCCGGTTGAGAAAAATGTAAACAAATCTATTGTTTTATCCTGCAATGGTGGTATTTACTAGACGAATACGACCCTACGAATATTTTTTTTTCGTATTCGTAGGATAGACTGGTAACTGGTCCACACTTTTGAATGGAGAAAAGACAGGGCGACTGGTTTGAAACCTCGAATACTTTGACGTCACAGTGTAAATTATCTTATGACGTCAGGGATTATACCAATATTGGCCGAAGTTGTTTACTGTCTTCCTGGTCCCGCTGCACTAAGAAAATGCATTTTTGAATATGGTTTAAATGCTTGCAGGATAAAAACAATATACGTACATTGTCGGAAATATAAAATTTATTTGTACTCGCTGCGAAACAGGCGAGAAATGCTCGGTAAACCTCGCATTTCTACCTGTTTCTAAAGCTCGTCAAATAAATTTTATATTTTCCGACAATGTACACATATTGTTTATTTATGTAACATTGGATAACGTTTTGTCCCGGTTCAGGATAATGTTTAGGTACGTTTGTTTTTGATATTTGAACATTACTTGTATATGACATCGTTTTTTTCAGCGTAAAGACTGTTGTGACGCCGCTCTTTATTCATATGGCTAGTCGTTATGGTTTCCAATGTTCCCATATTAGAAAGCAAACAGCGTTTTGTAAGTCAGTTATAGCACAATTTAGAATAATAAATTAAAATTCAATATCGGTATTTCTTGATCGCGAGTTTCTTCAAAACACTGTAATTTGATCAATAACTCCGAAATGTATTACATTCTAAATGATGATCGTACTGCAAAAATGTAATTAGATAAATAAAACAGAAAATAGATATCAGGCTTAAGTAATGGTTACTTTTTTCTATATTACGGTCATAATCGTCACCTTGGGATCAAAGTTGCATAGATTTAAAGATATTGTGATAATAAAAGACGCAAATTCATGCAATTCTGTATAAAACGTAGGTGTTTAACTCAAAGGAATAATTTCTGACTTTATACACTTTATACACATCTAAAACAATAGTCAAATCCTAAAATTTTTTCAAGATCTATGTCATAAATAACAAAATATTGAAGTTACTGTTAATGTATTTTCTGCATATGTGCATTTCGACAACTTATGTCTCATCAGTGCAGATCAAACCAAAACATTTGGAAGTCCATTAACCGAAAAACTAATAAAAGCTGATAGAGAACAATAACCAAAGGATTTAAATAGAAAAGCCAAAATCAGCTAGGAGGGAGAGAAAGAAAATCGAGAAAATCAGCTATGAGGGAAATATTCCTTAGTATTGTGTTTAAAATGTTTACGTCTTTACACATGTGTAGATTTGATATTTAGTTCACCCTTTTTACATTCTTGTACCAAATTTGTGGGGCTTTGATAACAGTATTTATTAAACATGATTATCAGGTTTTTGATTTGAAATTTAAAACATTTAGCCTAGAGAAGGGAGGGATGAGGTGAAAGCTTTTACTGAATATGTCAAAACAAAATACAGCAGAAAGTTCTTGTCGTCGATTTTGTTTTACAATATTTGTCGAACGCAAATTACCCGTTTTACCCGTATTTCAAGTGATTTCAAAATTGTTTTAATTGTGCAATTAAGGTCTTTAGATACTGACTATTAACTATAAAATAGAAAAACTGTGAGCAGAGCCCACTAATATCAATTTAAAAAATACGAATTCAAATCAAATCAAATTTTAAAAGATGCGTGCACAATGACAGTGTGAAAGTTAAACTGAATTTCACCAAGTGGTCTAGTAGGAGTTAATGCCACAAAGTGTATACCTATTACGGACGGACAAACGGACGTACGGATGAACGGACACCATGCATGATCACTATATACAACCTGCTAAAGCGGGGTGGGGGTATAATCAATTGTTCTCACATGTCATTATAGGTGAGAACATTGCGAAATGTCAAACAATGTTTAATCTACATATATTTTTTGTCTATATTTTAGCAATTTGGTAGGCACATGATTTTGGCTTCCCATTGTTCTTTATCAGTTTTTAAACATGTTTGATTTTATGGTCTTCCAAATGTTCAGATTTTATCTGCCCTGAAAAGACATAAGTTGTCGAAATGGCCATATGCACAAACTAAATTTACAGTTACTTCGGTATTTCGTTATTAACATGGATAGAGGATAAGCGCTTATAGATAAATAGTCTTTCAAATATTTAACTAACAACCCTAATAAGATAGAAATAAATAATTAATACCCTAACGACAGTAGTACTTTGACAACCAACGATTTGTAAATGATGGTAATTTCATGTTTTTTTTTTGTTGTTTCTACCCAGTCGTTGGGCGCCAAAATCAATACGTTGGCGTCACCAAAACTTGAAATTACTTTGTATCGAAATCTACGAAAACAAGGCAGTCATAGGTTAATAAACACTGCATGTTTGACTAAATATTTGTTATATCTATTAATACTCCAAATTTATGTATTTAAGGTATATTTTTGCTTATGAAGATAAGTTCATGACTTAACAATATATCAAATGAAATCGTTGGACATCTTTATTGACATGTGGTTATCCTTTAATCTTGAATGGAAGGAAATTGTAGAGAACAGCATAAGAATAGGAGAAAAATGTTTAACACTAACAACCAAATGCTTAACAACTGTAGTATCAAGCGTAAATATTATAACATACAATGTACTATCGTCTATTCATATTCCCTCAATAGTTCTGGGGGCTTTGAACCCTTTTCTTCACAAGCTTTTAGTCTTTTTGCTTCAAGCTGAAATATATAAAATAAATATACATAGGAAATGGGAAAATTTGATTTTAGATAAACAATCATGTCATTTTCACAATTCTTTTTGATGTAGCATAGAAATAGCTTTAAAAATGTAAGATGACGTTAATGTGAAAACTTTAGCAAAGAAACATGTATTTCGGCGAAAATGGATGCGTATACAAAATTCTGTGCAAGCTTGTGCTAGCATGATATATGAAGACTAGCATTAAAGTTTCTGTACCTCAATGTTTTAATGATATAGAAAAAAGTCCCATTGGTGTCCAATCTATCAGCGATGGCACATCCTACGTGTACTGAGTTGTAATATGGAATTTAATTTTTATATCGAACTTTTGCATTCGTCTGTATGTGTGCAAAGGTGAAAATTTTCAAATCGTTTAAGTTGACTAACCAATGTTGAAGCAGTTTTTAAGGTAGATCGACACTAATACACGGCGCATTCGATTGGCGCATTTGCGAAACACAAGTCGGATACGGAATTGGCTGGATTTTCAAGCCGGAATATTCCTTATTTGGCCTTTTCATTGTGACGTCATAATAGATTGACATACATTATCCCGCAAATTAGCTCCCTTTTACCAAAAATATTGTCTGTTTCGTAAACTATATAAAATATTTCTCTTAATCAAACGGTGACATATAGATTTTTTCAGCTCAACTTTTAGCTGAAATGTACACCTCTGAAATATCAAAAAACTAAAAAAATCTATCTGATGTTTATTTCATATGAAAGCAAAACAATAAGCATGTTCTCACTGTTCCCTATATATTCTTTGTAAATATTGCTGAAAAAATACTGAATTTGGCCTGATTTTCAAAGCTTGATTACAGGAAAAGATGATCGGTGATATATCATTTTTATTTTATTTTTTGAACAAATGGGCTAAGAACTCCAAAATATCTTAAAATAAAAAAAAAAATATGTCTGATATTTTTATTAGGCTCGAACTACCTTAAAGCTACAAACGAATATTTCAGAATTTTTCAATATCAAAAACATTTAGAGAAAACCAACATCTAGATTACCACAAACATTATTCAATTTTGTAAAAGGTGAATAAAAGGATATAGAGTATATGCACATGAGACAAAGTCTCTACAAATACATGGTAAAAACAAGCAAAGGAACAACGCTTTTATTGATGTTCTTCATCTTATTGTTTGAAATTTAAGGTAGTTCGAGCCTAATAAAAATATCAGACATATTTTTTTTTTATTTTAAGATATTTTGTAGTTCTTAGCCCATTTGTTCAAAAAATAAAATAAAAATGATATGTCACCGATCATCTTTTCATGTAATCAGTCTTTGAAAATCAGGCCAAATTCAGTATTTTTCAGCAATATTTACAAAGAATATATAGGGAACTGTGAAAACATGCTTATTGTTTAGCTTTCATGTGAAATAAACATCTGATAGATTTTTTTTTATTTTTTGACATTTCAGAGGTATACATTTCAGCTTTAAGTTGAGCTAATAAAATCTATATGTCACCGTTTGATCAAGAGAAATATTTTAAATAGTTTAAGAAACAGACAATATTTATGGTAAAAGGGAGCTAATTGGCGGGAAAGTGTATGTCAATCTATTATGACGTCACAATGAAAAGGCCAAATAAGGAATATTCCGGCTTGAAAATCCAGTCAATTCCTCATCTGACTTGTGTTTCGCAAATGCGCCAATCGAATGCGCCAATCGAATGCGCCGTGAATTAGTGTCGATCTACTTTAAATAATGTATGTTCTTATGCTCTGTATTTCGTTCCAAATTTTCAATAACCATGGTATATAATTAATTCTTATAAATACAAAAAATACCGAAGTTGCATATTGAAACAGTTTCAAGTATCCCATCTCATGAATCTCTGAATGCATTATAATATATATATTTTTTTTGTAAAAATACGAGAATGAATAGGGACAGAACAAGTACACAAATTGACCGGGATCAATCATACTAAGTGCACGCTAGGGGTCTTCTTGATCTCGCTTGAGGGGGTGAATATTGTTAACCTCTGGTTGAAGACCCTCGGGCGACATCAAGATGTAGACAGTACTATAGGCCCTATCCTTGATAAATTGGAGTATGTATCGTGTGCGTTTTTGTCACATGTACATTCACTCCATATCATTTCATATTTTTCCACAAGTTTTAATTAAGTTGTTCACGGAGGGATAAGGATTGTGTTTTGAGTTTAATTGCTTAATATGAAATGAACACTCCCTTTTTATCATTTGGATAATAATTGTTATCAATGTGAAGATTAAATAATCACACCATTTATAAGTACTTTTATTCAGTATTACATATCCCCACCAATAATTAATTTCACAATACACAAAATAGCTATTAAAGTTCAATGAAATTAATTTTCCGGGCCATTTATCTCAAGTTTGACCTATACCCCGGGACCTATACATACATATGATGGAGACACAAGTATGGCAATGCGAATCGACCGTAAGAAATATACTTATGCGAATAAAAACATACTGAAGTTACTGTACATTTGCTTTCTGCATATGGGCATTTCGACAACTAATGAGGGTCCTCATGGGGGGTCCTAGGAATCAAATAATCATTAAATTTTTGCCTTGGTAATCAAATAATCATTAAATTTTTACGTTGGTAATCAATAAATTGTTGGCTTAGTAATAAAAAAATATATAAAAATGCAAGCTAATAATCAAATAATCATTAAATAAATGCTCTCGTAATCAAATAATCATTAAAACAAATACCCTGATAAACAGATAATGAAGAAACCCATGACGGGCCTCACTAATGTATCACCAGTGCAGTTAAATGAAAACCTTGGAAATCAAGAAATCGAAAGATGTACAAAGGCTCGTGGAGAACAAATAATCAAAAAGATCTAAATAGGAAGCCAAACTCAGCTAAGGACAGAGCTTTGCTAATTATAGAACCGATTTGTTCTTTAAATATCTGATATGTTCAATATTCAATTTCAACCTTCAACCACGCAAAAATTAGGGCTTAAACTAGTAATCTATTTTCCCTAGTGTTCCATTATTTTTAGAATTTAATGATTGGAATAAGGCTGATAAGGATTATCATTTATTCATTGTTGAGGTGCTAAAATACAAAATAAGGTTCTACTTTAATACTCTGGCTCCGTCAAGTGATTTGAAATACTGTAAAGGTATTAATTGAACTGGGACATACTCGCGAGTGTCAAAAACAAAAGTATAAGTACCTTTTGATTGATTCTATGATATTCGCTGGTACTAATTTTCGCGGTCTTTTGTCAACCGCTAAAATAGCAAAAATTACTACGTTTAAAGTGTCATTCAGTCCAATGATTCTACTCAGGGATTAAATCTTTTATGGCAAACATTGTTTATCAATGACCTAATGTGAAAAACTGAAAACGATTTGATGAAATTTTGTAAGAATGCGTCTTAAGATGCAGAAAAAGAGATTTAAAACAATAACGGTTCCCTACCAAAACAAAAATGTTGGGTAAAAGAAGTCCTTACATCTGAGACAAAACCGAACTTACTGTAAATTTAAATTCTGCATATGGCCATTTCGGCAACTAAGAATATATAATTTGCTGATATTTAAGACTGAAATTAAACAATTACAAATTCTTGTGTAAAAGCTTTTACACTCTCTCATTCACTTTTTTTATTGTGCTCAAAATCATATAATTACTATTTCTTCAATGCTGTTTGTGGCGATATCGAAAACGCATGACCTTGTCTCTTTAAATATTTATAGATTTATAGGTAGTTAAAGTTTAGAATAAAAAAAAATTCTATGCTCTAGAGTAAAACTTCTGTCGAGGCAGAGAACCATTGTAATTTACTCAAGGGTGTCATATATTTTTAAATCGTGTATTTATAATTTTTTGATTGTTTTTTTCACAATTACAACCTACGATTTTACGACAACATAGCTACACTCGACATCAGCTATTCCATAGTGACTGGCGCCAATGACGTCATTATAAGCTGTCAAACGGAAAACAGACTAAAAAGGGTAATGTTTTTTAAACATTTTAAGAATAGTTTTTTTCATGGATGTAAACAATCCTGTCGTTCTACAAGCTATCTTAAATAGTGTAGCGTGACCAAACAAATAAAATATCGAAAAACTTTTATCACGAATGGCGGCTTCTTCAAGTTACGATCATAAACATGAGGATAAAAAAAATCTTACAGTCTAGACCTAATAAATACATACTTTAGTTTAATTTTTTTTCTCAAATAATCTTTTGTTTTTGTTCTCGAGTGCTGTGAACTAATAGAGATCCTGTTTCAGGAAGAATTTTGGAAGATGAAAAAGCGTCAAAGCAGATGAAAGAAAATGAAGTATAATAGAACTAAATTTTGAACAATTTAAAGACTGAGCCATTCATATAGACATATCCTTTGGGAGCGCATTGGAAATCCGTTTGTCAAGAGTTCCCCTTAATCAAATACAAAAAAGTTCAGAAATGCCCAAGTCGCAGAAAATTTAAAATTTTGTTATGCCGTGTTTCAAAGCAGCAGCATCAGATTCAAACACATGTTATATGAAAAGCCATAACTAAAAAAAAAGCCAAAAAGACGTATCCATTACCATAAATATCGAAATATGTGGCAATGTCCAGTACCAAGGATGTCCATTGAGTGCAATACACGGAATAAAGCGTCAGTATTATTACGGGGATAAAAACAGTAAATTTCTATAAACACAAGGTACATTTTTCATGTCAGACAAGTATGACTTCTTGGCTAGTGAATTATCTCGGGGATTTTTGTCTTCAGTTGTGGCATCGACCCAGTGGTTTCAAAATACAAAAATTGTTGCAAACAGTTGCATAATGAACAGTTAATTTTGTTGTGCTGCACACGTGTTTGGAGAAGACAACATGGAAAGGCATTATGAAGCAACAGTTAAAAAGAAGAAACCATTACCAAACATATCAAAGTAGGAGGCAAAATGCAAAGCCGATGACATTCATCGAGTGCAATTATTTTTAAAGTTTTATTTACATTTCAAAATATAGCTTTCGCTATTTAACACTTTATTTCCTTGAAGAAATTTTATTTTTTGAAAATTTGAAAAAATCTAACTAATGTGAATTACTATTGTTCGTGTAGTTTCAATTTTCTCGGATTTCGTGGTTTTCTTAAACCACCAAATTAAGTTTCTAACAAAATGCATTTTCCCTATACTATAAATGTATATGTATGGGATTAGAAACCACAAATCTATGTACCCACTAAAAATGTTATTTATGAAAAACGCGAACATTGATGTTATCGAATGAAAGTACTCCCAGAATATATCTTCTCAAGATTTTGAAATTTCAATTTTTGCAAAATATATAATTTACTTTTCAGATTTATGAAATTTGAGTTTTAAAAAGGAATCGTTATGGATTTTGCAAAAGAACTCAACAAGCTCACAAAAATTCAAATGAAGCTTTGGGAACCTGAGGTGAATTTGCTTATTACGTATCTATGATAATAACAACGGTTTCATGTTTTTGAGATCACAATGTCATTGTAATGAAATGCGCTTTTCTCACCACAAAGTTTCCATTCAATGTAAAAGTAAGTATTCAGAAAAGATAAAAGTTGTTCTTTACAAATATTTCGGTGTTTGGATTTCCAAATGTTTGATTTTATCTGCACTGAAGAGACATAGGTTGTCGAAATGTGCATCTCCAGAAACAAAATGAACAGTAACTTCGGTATTTTGTTAATTCTAAATAGTATATAAATCAACAAGCTGGACCCTCTCTGATAATTACATCAACTCTTTGTAGCCTTGTTTTTCTCAAAATCTTGAAGTGAGTGGTAATATAACAGGAAAATTATTGTGAATTCAGTGAACAATATGACCCTCCAAATCCAGAAAAAACAATTGGGAGCAAGATGTGGCCTCAAAACGAAATTCGACCAGACTCCCTTACTAAATATACGTTTGAAAATCAGCCCAACATTGTTAGATCTGCACATTGGTAGTTCCCTCTCCGAGATTCGAACAATCACTGTAGTTACATCTATGGCAACACCGCCTGCACTACGTCCAGCGCCCTAGACCACGCGGCCACCAAGGCTATACAAAACTACAGCTTTCGGTAACTCCTCGTTGGTTTGATCTAGGGCTGTATCACAGTACCTGATATATCTCAATGCAGATCAGCTGTATGTAGAGCAGAGAATATTCAATACATTTTAATAAGCCATCACTATTTAATTGCCAGTAATTACAAGTATGTTGTCAACTGATATAAGTTCATCTAGTGATTTATAATGCGATAAATATGATCATTGAAGACCACTCAAGAGTCAGCTGATTTGAACCCATAAAGCATTAATAAGTATGGTATAAGAACATAAAAGCACAAAGAGTTAAAATATTATTCTAATATGACGTCCATTAAAGACCAAACCAATTATTCATTTCTGCTGTTGATTTTTTCGTGAAACTTAGCATAACCATTCTTTAAGGTATTCGGGACAATTTTCAAGAATAAAAAATATAGGTCACCGACTTAGTTTTGTTGCTATGGCGCCGTGAAAAGTAGCTACATTCGGAAGATGGAGAAGTGAGAATGTTAACTTCAAACCCTTGACATTTCGGTAATTATAGTTGAAATTGCAAACGGATTTCTGTATTATACTCCGGTAAGTCTACAGATTTTAATTCTTTAAAAGAACAAACGTTTGAAAGAAAGAATGATGATTATTTTAACGCTTAATTACTTTCCCGCGCAAAATATTAGACATTTTTGTTATCTTTTCTATTAAATTGCGAAAATTCTGCTGTTGATTTTTTCCTCATATTTTCAGAGTATGTAAAGTTGTTTCTATTAATTAGAATAAGGCAATAAAAACAATGGGTCACCGAATTCATAAGAAAGATATAATGGAATATAACGACAAAAATTGGCTTTTTCGGCCACACGTCGCTTGATTTTTTTCTTTCAATGAAGATGACGTCACAGTAATATACGTCGAAAGTATCGATAATGAACACCGAAGCAATGATTTTTTGTACGGCACTGTATTTTATGGACACTTCTTATTAATAAGCGTGATTTGTGGATAAAGAAAAGAAAAAGAGGGTGTAACATATTTTTTTACGGTTTTATTTGTTTCAAATATTCAAATATTTTCCTGTGTTGTCCTGGATATTCTTATTGTAATCTTCATGGGAGTACTCAAGATGTAAGAGCGGCTGAATCAACTGTTTTATTCCGCAGGAACCCTTTCATCAGGATTCGAGAATTTTCATTGTATGGGAGCAGTATATTTTCTTAATCGTTCGGAATTTGAAAGTTATCATTCCGGATAGCAAAATGTACATAATTACTATTTATGAAGATGTTGCTCTAATAATGTCAGACCTTAATATATTTTATAAGCTTGATTTTTTTCCTTTGATACAAAAATTAAAAAATAAAAATATAAAAATTCCCAGGCCTTTTCCGAATATAAAATGTTGTGCACGTGTCCCTCTAATGGTCTTTAATATCAATGTTGCACCATTGCATAAAATTTTACGTGATACTTCATATCTGCATACCGGAATTTTGCATTTGCGCCGATTTGCATTTCATTTACGTCGATTTTTTCTTTTATTTGCGCCGATTATTTCTTCATTGGTGCAGATTTTTACTTGTTAATTTCGTGTCAAATACAGGTATTTTTGTCATTTGTTCACACTAAAAAATCGGCGCAAACATATACGCCCCTGCATATGACACAATCGAAACCATACCAGTTGTCAAGTACGAAGTGAAGGCTATTGCGGTTAACATGTTTTTTTTTTGTTTTTTGTTTGTTTGTTTGTATGTATGTTTGTTTGTTTGTTTTTTGTTTGTTTTTGTTTTTGTTTTGTTTTTGTTTTGTTTTTGTTTTGGTTTTTTGGGGGTTTTTTTTGGTTTAGTACGAGTTTCAGTAGTATTTCATGACGGTCAATTTTAGAAGTGGAGGAAGCCGGAGTACCCGCAGAGAACCGCCGACCTTGGGCTATTTAAGTGATTTGCACCTTGCCGAACTCTATGAAAAGTGTTTAACGTGCTATGGGTCGTTCCTTGAGACCATGGTGTAAGAGCCAAAAATTCGATCCATGAAATATTTAACTTCGACCGGGAATCGAAGTACATACCATCTGTTGCGCGATTCAACGCTGGTTTATATGAGATAAAGGTGTCGCAATTTTACAAATTATATCAATTATAGGACTCTATGACGAATAATTTGTATATTTGATGGATAGTCGGCGGTTCGTACAATAACACAAGAATATTGCCAATTCTTTTCATATGTCTACAAAAGTAAACGATGTTTAATATTTGTTATACATGTTGTTTATTTGTTTGTCGTTTTATGACAATAAAGAATTTGAATTTGAATTTTATAATGTTCCATCTTATTTAGATATAAATATATTTTTTTGTAATTTGATTACTTTTTTTTTATTTCAAAATTACTCTTAACTTTTCATCACCAACGTAGTTAGTGAATGTCACTCTGTTGATCTTCCACACGGTGCGACGTCATAGACGTCTTACAGAACAATGACAATGCGCTGCGTTGTGCGTATAAACAATAGTTGGTTTGGTCTTTAATTGCCTTGTGTCCTTACCCGTGGTAAAATCCGCATATATTCGTGGGTATTGTCAGGACAATCGACGGTAGTTTTTTTGAAAACGTCATAGACAGTTTTACGACAGTTTTTGCAGCATCATAGAACAAAACGCCATACTTTACGGGGTAAAATGGCTGTTTCACCTATGAATACAAAGATGCATTCATCTCTTCTGTACCCTGTAAGTGTCATATTAGAATCGAAATAATTCACGGGAGCGTGAATATATGTTGATTTTACCACGGGTTTGCCTTTTATGCCTATATTTTACCCCTCGCATACGCTCGGGGTGAAATATTTGTCATAAAGGGCCAATCCGTGGTAAAATCGCCATATATTCACGCTCCAGTGAATTATTTCTTAAATAATTCCTGTAGTGTCTCTTGCTTTTGGAGACACAATTTCGTATTGAAAATAAAATGTTTTAAAATACCTGAATCAGTTGAGAAACTATCCTTAAGATATCTGAATCTGTTTGACATTGAGGCTGTTGATATGATGTTGCAGATCGTTTTCCATTACCAGCCCCTCCCCATCCAAATGTGTGCGCCCACTGGGAAGAACAAGGCACGCTTAACACAATGATAAGCAGTAAACATATATGTAGTCTGTTTGATTTCATTCTTTTTTGTCTGAAATAAAAAAGAAAATAGTTAAAGAGTTTGTCTCACTTTCGAACATTTGGAAAATCGATGAATTTACTGCCTACTCTGCCTTTAATAACAAAACAATGAAGTGAATTCAGTTTGTGCATATGCGCATTTCAACAACTTGTGTCTCAGCAGTGGAGATCAAATTAAAACAAATGGGCAATCAATAAATCGAAATATGTCAAACCTGAAAAGAACAATCTTTAAAAGAACAAAAATACGCTAAGAAAAGAGGAATGCTACGCAGGAGGAAGATACCCCTTAGTTTTGAACAAAATTTTCTATATGCTGATTTTTCCACTAATTTGATTTTCATTAAACGTATTTTTATGCCATTTCAACAAGACACAAAATTATTGTGAAAAATCAACGTGATTACGATATAGAATTTGTGAATAAGTTATTGCTCAAAATGTCGTCGTTGGGCTCATTTCAAACCCATGTACATTATTGCTTGTTTTTAGTAGCTTTAAAAATTAAAGACCTTAACAAAATTAATATATCATATATCAATATGATATTAATTATGATATTAATATGATATTAATTATTAATATATTGATACAAGATTGGATCTTGATAGTCTTGCTAGTCATTTTCGAACACAGGGAGAGCCTGTAAATATAGATAACAATTTTGTTAACCACATCTATAGTGAAATGAATGTTAAAAAGCAAAAACTTGATAAACAAAAATCTGATGATCCGATTAGTATATCTGAAATAAAAAAAGTGATAAAAATCTTAAAAAATGGAAAAAGTACAGGACCAGATCTAATTTGTTATGAAGTTATTAAGCATAGTAGTAACATTATGCAAAGACCACTATCATTTTTTTTTAATTTGATATTAGACTCTTCTATTTATCCTGATAAATGGAATGAAGTGTTTATTGTACCAATATTAAAGCAAGGGGATTCTTTTAACCCAAACAACTATAGGGGAATATCTTTGATGAATTGTCTCAGTAAAGTATTTCATTCTGTAATAAACAATAGACTTATAAAATTGTTTGAAAATACAATAAATCCATCACAATTTGGAGTTAGAAAAAAATGCGAGAACATCAGACAGTATCGTTAAATTAAAGACAATAATAAATGATTATGTTAATGTTAATAAGAAAAAACTATTTGGATGCTTTGTTGATCTAAGGAAAGCCTTTGATTCAGTATTGAGATTAGGTCTTCTATATAAAATAATAAAAAATGACAGCATTGGATGTAAATTGTTTGGTATTATTGAAAATATAGATAGGGATCATAAAGCCTCAGTCAAATATAGAGAATGTATATCAAAATCTGTATCAATAGAAAGGGGATTGAAACAGGTCGATAGTCTAAGCTCAAATTTATTTAATATATATATAAATGATCTACCGGAAACTATTACAAGAGCTGTGGACCTGTCACATTGGACAACATGTCTATAAGCTGTCTAATGTTTGCAGACGATTTACTGTTATTGTCAGAAAGTGCTGAGGGATTACAAACATCATTAGATAAATTAGCTGATTACTGTAAAATGTAGCAATTGTCAATCAATATTAATAAAACAAAAGTTATTATTTTTCAGCAGAAAAATATCTTATACAAACATACAGATTTCACTATAGACGGTCATAAACTAGAAAAAGTTACTAAATTTAAGTACTTAAATATTATTGAAGCTTCTGGCAAGTTTCACTCATCTCATACTGAACTTACCAAAAAAGGAAATAAAGTAATGTTTAGTATGTTTAAAACTTTAAATAATATTGGAAATGTGCCAATACACTTGTATAAAAAACTTTTTGAATCCCTAATTAAACCAATTTTAATGTACAATTCAGACATTTGGTATATGGATGTTTTAGAAAAAGTTATAAATTCTCAAGAGACAGCTAAAAAATCCAATTCAAGTTTTGATGTCATAGCATCTAATGACAACAGTAATATTGAAAAAGTAAACCTAAAATTTTGTAAATCAATTTTAGGTTTGAGTAAAAAATCTGTAAATATATCCGCACGAGCTGAACTTGGTCAGTATCCAATGGATATGTATATAAAATTACAAACATTAAAGCAGATGGCAAGAATTTCTTCTACTGATGTTAATCCTCTATTATAGGATGCATATAGCCTCTCAAAACAACTACATCAAAAGGGGGTCATATTCATGGTTTACTTTTGCCAAATATATTGGCAGTCAAATTAATATTGATGTCACATATATAGAAAATATAAATTTTCATACAGAGAAACCTAAATTTACAAAGTATGTGAAAGAACTACTTGAAGACGACTATAAGACATTATTTAAAAAAAAAATAAATTCTCTCACAGAAAGTAATAAATTGTTTCGTTATAGTAAATTTAAGAAAAAAAATATGGAATTGAACCATATTTGGAAAATATAAAAAAAAATTGAAAATAGAAAATATCTAACAAAATTAAGAGTCAGTGATCATATTTTAGAAATTGAAAGGGGAAGGTACAAAAATATTAAACGAGAAAACAGAAAATGTAAGAACTGCAATTCCAACACTATTGATGATGAAGAACATTTTCTTATTTTCATGTAATAATAACACAAAACTAAGAGAAAACTATTTACAGGAAATAAAACGTTTAATACCAAATATTGAAAGTAAACCAGATAAACTATATGTATGTTTAAATTATCCACAAATCGTGCAGTATACTGCTTCATTCGTTACAAGGTCTTTTGCGCTGAGGAGAGTGGACTCAACAACTGCATGATTTTTCATTTTGTTATCTTTGTTTTGTTTTATTATGGTTTTGTTATTATTCATGTATGCCTTCAACCCTAATGCATATTGGGTATAAATGTGCATTTAAATAAATAAATAAATATATTAACATGTTGATATAATTTTGATTGAAAACAAAGTCCCATATTCTGGTTGGCCAGTAAATGATATTGAATATGCAATATTCACAATGGTTCATTATAATATATATGGATTTGTTTTGTTTTGTTTTTGTTTTGTTTTTGTTTTTGTTTTGTTTTGTTTTTGTTTTGTTTTTTGTTTTTGGCTGTATGTCTGCATCTGCTAGTATATAGAATTCCGTAAACTTGCTAATCTCTGCTCGATTTGTGAAAGTTTTAGCTAATACAGGATTTAAAAATATCAAATATAAGAGTCTATTGCAGGAACATATATAATACGAAGTTTGAATTAGAGATGTGAGTGATTAATTTGCCTCCCAACTAAGTGTTTAACAAAAAATAAACACGTTGAATAATAAACAGTAAATTTAAGAATGTTACCCACGTTATTCATGGAGAAACCTCTCATCAGCAGCATTAGAATCACATAAACTGGAAAGCCATAATCCAAGAATAGTCAGACAGAAGAATGCATTACAAAAGATATCGATATAGGAGTCGAAATCTGGTTCAAAGGACATCCACCGAGTGCAATACACGGTATCAAGACTCAGTATTTTAAGGGAAAGAAATTGTCATAAACCAGAATATCGCTATAAAAGTTATGCATTTTACAAATAGATTAGACTGCTCCCACCATCTATAGGTGAGAAAAAAAAAGATGAAGGGAACATCAGTGCATGTAAATGTATCGAACCTTTTCGATTTTCATTTGTAATTCTGAAAAAGACCAAAATAACTTAACAGATCTAAATGAAAAGCCAAAATCAAATGACAGAGATATGCATGAGGAGGTATTCCTTAGTTTCAAGCAAAACTATAAATCTAAAACGATTGATAGGTATTAACATATGATTAATTTTCACCACCAATTTTTGAATGTACTTTAAAACAATGACCAAAACAATGATAAAATTAATGATCAAAATTGTAATGAAATATGCACTAATTACATCCCCGAAAGAGACCCCTCTCCATTTTAAATTAATCTCTCCTCAAATTTTCAGGGTGAAACAAAGTCTTATTCGGCTAATCTAGAAACGGTAAATCCTCTCTATCCTCAATATAAAATGACCATGTTCTGCTAACAAAATCCAACTTTCTTTCGAGTTTTTCAAACTATTCGTATGCGAACTAGATACTGCAGAATAGACCGTTTCACGTTAACTGCGGGCTAGTCAGTGAACATGTGTAACGTTGATATCCAGAAGGTGGGGCTTGGCGTGGAATAAAATAATTTGCTGTCCGGAAATTTACCGAGTGTGTTCATGGACTACCTCGCAGTTATCGTGAAAAGGTTTATATCAACAGGAGTAGCCATACAAAAGTGATGAAACTAACAACAAACCAACAGAGACAAAACAACACCCAACTTGGAGGGATTGTGATATGATGTAAACAATCGTTTGTGTATTGATTATCATACTTTGAAAAATAAAGTGTGAATTATGGACAAATAACAATTAAATGTTATGAAAAACACTATTATCTTTATTCGCATTACCATAACAAAGTCAGAACAAAGTCCAAAAATAGTTTGTTTCTATGATTCATTTCTAATTGTTGATTTCATTTACCTTTAAGCTGATTCTTTAAGCGGTGATTTATCGAGTTTTCTCGTTAAATAATTAACATTAATTCTGCTTTGTATGGAAATCCTCGTATTTGATTGGTTACGAGTACTTCCGATCATTTCCGTCCCTTAGCCTGGTACCCGCGCCCATATGTTATATTTGTATATGACGGAGACATACTGAATATTGCGGCGGGAAACAACCTATTCCGTCCCTGCGTTTTATCAGTCAGTAAAACTACACGAGCACGCGACTCCTTGACAACGAGAAAAGTAAACAATGACAGCGGAGTAATATAGACAATGAATAACTAAATACCGAAGTTACTGTAAATTTAAATCCTGCATATGCACATTTCGACAACTTATGTCTCTTCAGTGCAGACAGAATCTAAACATTTCGAAGACCATAAACTCAAAGATGTTTAAAAACTGACAGAGAACAAATATCCAATATGATCTAAATGTAAAGCCAAAATCAGCTAAGGACAGAGCTTTGCATGAGGAAAATACTCCATAGTTTTCAACAAAATTTACAAAAATTTAGATATTGTAAGGTTCCAAAGAGAATCGGCTTTCGGGTCAACACCGAAGTACTGACTACTGGGCTGGTGAATACCTTCGGGGACTAACAGTCCACCAGCAGTGGCATCGACCCAGTGGTAACAAATAACTAAATGCCGAAGTTACTGTAAATTTAAATTCTGCATATGCGCATTTCGACAACTTACGTCTCTTCAGTGCAGATAGAATCTAAACATGCAATGATACATAATACACGATTTTCACATGAAGCACTAGCGCGCTTCGTTCAAAAATGTGCTACGGTCCACGCTTTTACACTCCAATAAAACTACAAAATATTGCATTCAATTCTTAAATAAATGTCATATTATCACCGGTGAAAATTGAGGATTTCCAGTCACCGGAGCGACATCACAATATCTCTTCAATGTCGTCGTCAAGTAAACAACTGGCGTATTGAAATGAAAAAATTATCCTAGAATCTCGAATTTTGAGTAGAAAATCTATATAATAAAAAGCATAACTTTTTGACCGTCGTGAATATCAATAAAAATGTCACGAGTGTCGAACAACACAGAAGGATTAAACGAGTTGCGGAACTTTAGCAGGAAACACCTACATTGACTGAAAATTATAATAACATGCCACAATCTGGTAGGGAACTACACAGGAAAAATTATGAATTAATCAAAAGACAAACGTAAACAACGATAGGGGACAGCCGGACTTGGTACTGGCAATAGCAAAAGCCAGCGGTATGATTAAACCAGTTTATGGGTACTCAAACCTACTCTCTATCTGTCCAGTTTCCCTATAGTTGAATAAACATACGAATAAAACGCAATACAGGTAGACTACTAACTCCAAGACCACAATCTTCAAAGGAGAGAAAATGACAATATGTAAATTTGCAAGATGGATCAAGGGGTGCTCGCCGCTACACTGCCGGCTAGCTCAAGGGGCAAAGTAAAACACTGTCGCACTACGGAAGAAAAATCAAACTCAAAACTTCATTAAGCATTAATGAGTTGTGTGTTGTAATAGCTATGTATATTCTACAAAGAGGAATTATACATGCACGGAAATGAGAAATAGATATTTTTCTAATTTCTATCAAAATTTCACATTTCCTGAACGGTGTGGAAACATTTTTTCTCCTCTCTAGAGAACAAATTTCGTGAAATTTCCCTCCAAATTTATTCGGAATACAATCCTCGGCGTTTTCGTGCAGTCATTAGAGCAACAGTTTGCACAACTTAAACACGTTAATTATGAAATTTCTCAGATCTCGTTAAATAAATTTTCAAATGTTTAAAAGCTGGGCAAGCCTCGCTTTCAAACATGTGCAAAATCAATTTAACTGGATGTGAAAAATTTCATAATCAACTAGACAAGTTCTCGTTGTGGAAAATATATTTCTACAACAAGAACTCAATTGATTATGAAATTTCTCATGTCGAGTTTAATAAATTTTGCAAGTATTTGAGAACGAGACTTGCCGACTTTTAAACATCTGAAAATCTATTTAAAAAAATGTGAGAAATTTCATAATTATCGTACTTTTTCGTAAATCAACTAATCTCAATTGTTTTTCAATCCATGTTCATGTGATTCTAAACAAAGACAAAGAAGAGAAAAAGGAAAAATCATTTTTTTTTAATTCTATATTATTACTCACCTTAATTACATTAAATCCCAGCCAAAAAAATTACGATATGTTTAGAAATACCTGAAAGAGACAAAATATCTACTTAACAATTCTAATTCCAAATAAAAAGAATCACAACAGCCATTTAAATGCTTATACGGACAAAAACACTAGGTATGTGATAAGATTAAAACACCAGAAAACATTCCAATAAAAGGATTACATAGACGTTAACATAAACAAAGGTGACAGATCATAAAAGAAACCTCAAAAAAAAAAAAAGGAAAAGAAAAAAAATATAAATGAATAAATGAATTAACATATTTAAATCAGTTTTCCCAATGTGAATGTGAACGCCTAAAAGCAAACTTAAAAAAAAAAGACAACGTCACCCCCCTCCCCTCAAATAGTAAAGAATAACAGCAAAATAGAATAAACAATAATAATAATAAAAAACCAAAACAAAAAGCAAACAAAAGAAACGAAAAAAAAAAAGAAAAACATTAAGAAAAAAAAAATTTAAAAATTTTTAAAAAAATGTCGAACTGCGATAATAGGTAAAAATATATAATATACATTAAATGAAAATTATTTTACCTTTTATCTCAGTTCAACAAGAATTTTAACTTGTTCGTTTATTTATGCCTTCACGAACACAACACTCTCTCGGATAAAACTACAGAGAATGTCAAAAGTATAATACGGTGGTTATTGTAATGGATGTAACATATTCGAAAAATTGAGAGATTAATAATTATTTAGATACTAGTGTAACACACAGCTCTGTATAACAACACTATTCTTATGTATCTTATCTGTTGCAACATTATCCTTCTTCTATCTGTTTCCTAACCACATGATATTATCGTGTACTATGTTACAACTCTAGATTTCCTACTAGGAGGGATGACCCGGTTACCGAAAGCTATATTTTATAATAGCAGTCTAGGGCGCTAGACACACTGCAGGCGGTGTTGCCATAGATGACAACAAAGTAGGAGTTCAAATCTAACCGTAGACCTTGCCAGATTTTCCGATGCTAACAGGTTTAAAAAGATGATTTTCATCACAGTTGGCATTCAGAATCTTATATTCTACCTTAACAGCTCACCTTACCAATACAGTATCATAATATTTTTTTACACCGTTACACCTCGATATTTACAGTTTCAATGTAAATGTACTACACAATTTGTTATTTTGTCTGTGCCTTGTTTTTCCGCACCTTGTACACAAACATCACACCTTTGTCTAGAAAACATTTTCTGATATTATGATGTCATGGAAAGTTCAAGCATAAAGCAATGGCAATAGAATACCGAAGGATCGAAAGACACATACATTAACAATTCAAAGGCTAGGGACATGGCAAGAAAAAACTTAAAACCAAAGAACGACACGAGAACTATAAAAAAAAGTCGGAAGCACGTACGGTCGAACGCACTGACAAAGGTAAAGCTTAATGTCAGCAGGTTCATTAAAGCATACGAAAATCACAATCGCTTTACTCAAAGCAGAAGGACTCTGTTAACTCGAGGGTGATATCCGGTTCTCCGCCAGGGTGATGAGTTGTGTACTAAAAGAATATATAAGATATATTCTTTGCAATTTTCAAGAAATCCATGTGTTTGTGGTTCCATTTGATGCTTTATCTTGCATTTCCTATGTATTTGATTTTTGTGGCTGAGTTGCAAATGCAGACAAAAAAGTTCTGTATAAAGCTCATCCAGATAAAATCTAATGCCAACCCATATATTTAACATAAAAGACATTATCCAGCCCCATTCCCCTCCCCCCAAAAAATATTGAACATATCGTTAAAATCAACATTTTTTCTAGGTTAATGCCATTTCTTTCTAATTTAAGGTGTCTGCAGGGTATTTATTTCCTATTATAGAATTTTGTAAATTTTTCTGTGTAGAAACATAATTGTATTATTGTTCAAAATGTAAAATAAAATTTGGGGGTCACCGTGCATTTAAGCGCAAAATCTGAAATTGAAAATTTCAGGATTTTACAAAGAAATGACAGGGAAAATGATCATATGAGAGGATAGTTAGAAAAATCTATTATAGAATTTTTTCATACTTTGCATGTGTTTAATAATCATTATGTAGTTTACATATAAAAAATAAAAATTAGGGGTCACCGTTGAAATAAGAGAGAAAAATTGCAAAATGTTAATTTCTCTAGTGATGTCTTTGTTAAAATATTTTATCAAATTATCTCCCTTGAATAATTTCTGTGTTCTGTTAATCCAGCAACAGATTTAAAGCTCATGTGTTTTTAACTCACATTTTTGTAATGAAAAAGTTATAAAAATGATTAAGAATATAAATTTCAAATACATTTGAACTTTCTTTTATTTTTAATAACTATTTTGTTAAATCCCTTAATGAATGAAACCTAAATGAACAATTATTAGACAAAAATGGCGGAATAATACCACTGAGACACCTTAATACGGAATAAATGCTATCAAATTTGCGACGTCGATGGAAAAGATTTTAAAAAGTAATTTCTTTCGTATGCCCTATTTTACCCAATTTAGCCCTTCGAGTCTGGTTTCACCTTTATACATATGCCACGTACTGTTGCTGATAAAAGCAGTAAGACATTTATAGTGTTCAACGTTCCGCGTCTTCGTGTCTTGAATATTCTTTTTCATTTTATTGATCTAATTGAAGAGAAGATTCTCTCTCTTTTTTTTTTTAAATAACTACCATATCACAGTTTTCCGTTATATGCATTTTGATAAATTCTTATTTATTTTTCTTATATTTCAAATATTGTTTTTGCATCAAAGCTTCGACAGTCTCAAATGAAAACAAAAATGAAAGTTTCGGTGCGAACTGTGATTCAAGATTCATTTCAATGAATTGGTACTGGCCTGAACATTTCTTTTTACTGTTTTGATAACAATTGCTTTTGAGTTGCTACTGTCCACTATCGCAATGGAATGTGAAGTTTGGCGTGCCCTAAAACTTTTCCTTTTGAAATGCTTGTACTAGGTCGAGACCATTAATTGCGGTTGTCAATGTTTCCGATTGTTTTAAATGTGTTTTTTTCTTTATGCCCTTTGTAATTTGCTCTTGACAACTTTGTCCGATCGGTAATTTTGTTATTACATACATCTACATATATGAAAAGTAGAAGAAAGGTACAGAATAATAAAATTTGACTTTACCTCTAACTTGTAGACTTCAATGCACCCAAAAATTAAACATGCTATATTCTTAAACACTTCTCTTTATTTCCACACAAATCTGCGTCTTTTTTAACGACTAATTGGTCCATTTATAATTCTTTTTCATGTTGATTGCGCATGTTCACTTGCCTTTTCTGACGATTGGATGATCGTTTTTGCGACAATAGTTGTCAGAAATACATCAACAACTATCAAGAAATTATCACACCTTTGAGAACAAATTATCAGATGACAATGAATTTTTATCTCTAATAAAACAAACATTTAGTTTATACTATAGTATTGTATTTGATTACAGAACTTAATATGGAATTGAGAAGGCGTATCATAAATTGGTAAGCAACGATACCATTTATGTATAGCAACTACCTTCGGTGATAATGAAAGTTTGATTATTTGCTTATATATTTTGGTATGTAACTTGAATAACTTCATTAAGTTAGTTTATAAACATACAGTATACTATCATTTTACAAATATTTCCTGTTTTGCGTTTTTGATTAAGAACTATACACATATATACATCTATTTCGATATCAAAATACCGAAGTTACTGTTAATTTATTTTCTGCATATGCGCATTTCGACAACTTATGTCTCATCAGTGCAGATAAAACCAAAACATTTGGAAGTCCATTAACCAAAACGTGTAAAATCTGATGGAGAACAAATAACCAAAAGGGTCTAAATAGAAAAGCCAAAATGTGCCCCGATGTGCCCCGTGTTGTCTATCGATGTTGTTTTTGTCCTAAATGTCTTTCGTCGGGACAAATATTTGTAGGCAGGAATTGCCCGGTTTTACTTTTTTCTCATTGACCGCTCCCGAAATATGTTGCTTCAATGACATATTTTAGTTGCAATCGATGTTGCTCAACATTTTTGTCAAGAATACCGCTTAAGTGCACACTAGGGGCCTTTTTGATCTCGCTTGAGGGGGTAAATGTTGTTCACCTCTGGTTGAAGACCCTCAGGCGACACCAAGATGTAGACAGGAATAAAAGTTTTCTGTATCGTGTGCGTTTTTGTCACATGTACATTTACTCCATATCCTTTCATTTTTTTTCTATTTGAATAAAAATCTTGTAATAAGCAGAACTAAAATCTTTACAAAAATATTGGCCCTTTTTATTTTTTAGAATTTTTGTAATCAATCTAAATGATTCATTCATTTTCAAAAATTGAGGGATTATATTAAATTTCAAAATATTTCTTCCACATATTTCATCGAAAATCTCCAGAGATTCCTAACAATTGAACCAACAAACATTTGATCATGAAGAAGCTTTCATTTCGTCATAAAGTCATATTGATTTAAAACTTTTAGCTGACTTTTATAGAACTATTTAAATTTCATGTTGATTGTCCAATAAATTTTATTTTGTTTATTTTTTTGTCAGTGTCACTTTAAAACAATGATTCTTTTAATTAAAACATTTTATCCAACATAGTTTAAAAAAGCACACGTTGAGAAATGTGTTCAGAGATGTTCTAAAACCCCTTTGTTAAATCTGAAACAAAACTGGTCTTTATAGGCCTTTGCTGATCTCTGAACTCATCCCAGTTTAAATTTGCAATTCCAGTGATTGCAAATCTTGTGCCGCTATTTTTGAGAGCTACAAAGTAGTGTGAGTAACCAAAATGTTCGGAATCGCATGGGACTTAACGAAATCATAATTGTAACTCAATATCTTAGAACGATTTTACACTATGGCAATTAAAAAACCATGGAATTTTCAAAATCCCATGGGAAAATGAAATTTCCCACGGGATTTAACTATTTCCCATGGGACTTTCATTATTCCCATGGGATTATTATTTCCCATGGGATTACTTTTGTCCCATGGGAATATTTCAAAATCCCACGGGAAACTGTAAAATCCAATGGGAAAATGCATTTTCCCATGGGATTATGTAATTCCCATGTTTTTTAAATTGTAATTGTATAAATGTGTGCTAACATATCGACTTACTAATATGATTTTCGTAAGTCCAATGAAATTCTGCATATTTTTATAGTTTACATTATATGGTAGCTCTCAAAAATGGCGGCACCAGATTTGCAATCACTGGAATTGCAAATTTAAATTGGAATGAGTTTCTGTATTAAGTTTTTGACTTTCATGTTGTATTTTAAGCAAGATGGTCACACACGAAAAACATAGTAAAACATAGCACTTTAAGGGAAATGCATTCAAAGATCTTTTCCTCTAAACCCTCTTGATCAATTTTAAAAACATTTAATCATAATGATGAGTTTTCCATTGAAAATTTTATGTTTGTACTTCATCAAAAATTGCAAGATTTCAAGTTTGACATTGAATATTTGGGGAGATGCATTCAAAGAACTTCTTATAAATCCATTTAACAATTTAGCCAAATTTGATCATAAAAATTCTTGGTTGCCGAAAAAAAGTTTTCGTTATTTTTATTTTTATACCACATTAATAAAAAAAAAACACAAGCGGAGAACATGGTTTATGTTATACAGTTTTGGAGATTCATTTACTCTTAAGATCTTATCTAAAACCACAGTGCTTTTTGTAACCAAACTTTGCGACAATGATCTTTAGTGGTATTTTTTTATTATTTTGATTTTAATGTTCGCACCCCGCCAAGAATGTCCATCGACGGTAACTAAATTTAACCTAGGACCATATGGGAAATTGACAGATCTCTGAGACCATAGAACCATTTGAAACCATATTTGTTGAAAGAAAGTCATATATAGACATCTTTACCAGTTTTGATTCTATTGTTTATATCTTATCGAAGATGGAACATAGCTTGAAATAAAACCCAGTAGGAAATACAACCAAAGATTTTCCCTAAAACCATTTGTACAATTTAAACCAGAATTAACCAAAATAGTTTTAGGGGGTTTCATGTTAAAGTTTGTATATACAAGTTGGGCTACAATTATCATAGTTTATTATAGGACCATTTGGATGTAATTGTTATAGTTATCCTCATATCACAATCAAGTTAGCCGCAAATGGAGAACATAAAGTTTAACATAGAATCAATACAAGAATAGAATTCCTGGGTCTCCCGTCGCTCATGCAATATATTAGTTTACTGTTTATGAAAATGCAATATTTCAAACATTCAGGGCAGTTCCAAAATTAAATATGTGCGGATACAAAAAGTATCGACCACGGCAGATGTTAGAACTTCACCAGGGCATAATGGTATTAACATTTGGTATAAGTTTCACGAAAATCTGTCCAACTTTGGAGCCATGAGAGCGCTTACAGGGTCATTTATTGGATAAAACGGTGTTGTTATTTTGGTCAAAGTCCAATATCTCCGTCAAAAAGTCCCGACCAAAACTGATCTTCGAACTCAACAAAGGTGTTAGTTGTATAAATATTTGGTATAAATTTCATAAGAATCTGTTACAATTTGTAGGCACGAGAGAGCTAACAAGGTAAATTTTTTGGATAAAACAGAGTCATTATATTCGTCAAAATCCCATTACTCCGTCAAAAAGTATTGACCGAGGGTGATTTTTCAACTTGATCAAGGTATTAGTAGTATAAACATTTGATATAAATTTCATGAGAATCGGTCAAAATTTGTAGGCATGAGAGCGCTTACAAGGTCAATTTTGGGCTAAAACGGTGTTGTTATTTTGGTCAAAGTCCCATAACTCCATCAAAAAGTATCGAGCGAGGCTGATTTTCGAACTTGGCCAAGGTATTATTAGTATAAATATTTGGTATAAATTTCATGAGAATCCGTCAAAATTTGTAGGCAGGAGAGCGCTTACAAGGTCAATTTTTGGCTAAAACGGTGTCGTTATTTTGGTCAAAGTCCCATTACTCCGTCAAAAAGTATCGACCGAGGCTGATTTTCGAACTTGCCAAAGGTAGTAGTAGTATAAACATTTGGTATAAATTTCATGAAAATCCGTTAAAATTTGCTGGCATTAGAGTGCTTACAAGGTCAATTATTGGATAAAATAAAACAGTCATGATTTCGGTCAAAGTCCCATAACTCCCTCAAAAAGTATCGACCAAGGCTGATTTTCAAACTTACAAAGGTATAAGTGACATAAACATTTGGTATAAATTTCATGAAAATCCGTTATAAATTGTAGGCATGAGAGCGCTTACAAGAAAGTGTGACGGACGGACGCACGGCATTTCTATGTTCCTGCTCCATGTTGCGGCGGAGGACAAAAAGATACATTCAGAGTTTTTTAAACAACTATAAGTTTACGTCTTCCCACAATATTCATCGACTGGTTCCCTTCATAGTTTGTTATTTTTATGTTTGTATAATCTAAAATGATTGTAATCGGGAAACATAATTTTACGTTAGGCCCTAAAGAAAAATGAATTCAAAGATGAAATTGCTGGTTCATTTAGAACCAAACCTTGCGATAAGTCTGTTAATGACCCAATTTCAAAAATCGAGTTAAAGGGAGTACGATGGTCAGAAAATTTGTAATAGAATTAAAACGGTAGCGTTTAGTTTTGCTTACAGAACAACATGAGCATAGAATTTTGAAAATCAATTTAAGAATTTTTTATTTATACGACGTAAAAATTTTGGCGGGAAACGGTTATCTTTACAGATTTTCTTCAATTACTGTTTAATAGCTGTTTGTATGCCTTGAAATATATGAAAACATACTTGGAAGTTGATAAAAATGTATACATTGTCTATTCTCTTCCTTTTAAAGTGACCTATGACAAAGAAATAACGGAAGTAGAATACCGAAGGAACAAAGGAGTGAAATTTATGGCCAAAACGAGAACACAGAAAACAATGACGTTAGACACAGGAAATAATGATGTTCGACGAAATAGAAATCACAACATTCAAAACAAAGGCACTCACAGTGTGAACTCCAGTGAAACTGAGAGTGACATCAGGTGCTCCGGAAGGGTAAGTATGTCCTGCTCTGTTAACGGCAGCCGTCACACTGTGAGTGAGTCAATCCAGGAAAATGTCAAAGTCGGTAGTCAAATCAGGGAAGACGTGAATCTAGCTGTAAACGTCCACTTTCATTTGGGATATTGATACGTCATATCTTTCAATGATGTTATGGTGACGGCCATAGAATTTCATGAGGGATGAAATTAACATAGGTGGAACAAATCCCCGACTAAGCAGCTTTTGGGACAGTGTTTTTACTCTGTTAAAAAAATCACTATACAATAATTTCAATTGCTATTGCAACGTCCAATTTCATTGGTCAACGTCACGAACGTCATTTTATTGGTCAACGTCACGAACAACAACGAAGTTATTTTCTCGATAAACGCTTCTTGTCCATTAATACGCTCTGAGGGAAATAGTGCATTAAATGGTGACGTAAATTCAGTGAAAACATTGTTTTAATTTCAAAGAATTGGAATTATAAGAAATAAAAGTAATTTTGGAAGAGTTTATGGATGTGTAAACGCGGCCTTTTACTCACAAACTTTGCATTTATTTAGTTTGTGAATGAGTCGGTCGCGTTTACACATCGATAAACTCCTCCAAAATGACTTTTATTCCTATAAACTACACGCTCGAAAGTAACAAATCAACTGTGAAATGTACACTCCATAGGCTAGAGAAGAAAGTCACATAACTAAAGCACTAGCAGTGTGAACCCCTACAAAACTGAGGTATCATCAGGTGCTCCAGACCGGTAAGCATGATCTGCCCCACGCGTGGCACCCGTCACACTGTCAGTGGAAAGTCCGGTTTTGTCACAGTGGGTGTTAGTCAGTCCGATAATAACTCTGGATCTACCCAAAGATATCTATTCTCATTTGTGAAAGAGAAACATTGTAACGGTCTGTCAAATCGTGATGACAACCGTAAAACTTCAGTAGTGACAATTGCAACAGTGACTGAACATACCTTTGATGTAAAAGTTTTTGAGACAGCAATTTCGCTCTGTTGACAAAATCGCTGTACAAACTACAGGCACGGCAATAGCAAACGAGTTGTAAATTGTACACGCCATATTCCGGAGATCGGGAATATTACTGCTCAAAAACGGGAAGTCATTGTAACGCCACCGGTTAATATTCTTTCCTTTGTCAATGATCTTTGAAACTATTGACCGGTGATGTCAGATTGACGCCTTTTATTTTTAGTTCTGGTAATTACTTACTTTTCGAACAATAACTACTGGCTTTTCGAACAATAGCAAGTATATGGTTACCCTGGAAACCAACTATTTACCTCGTATTAAAAGCGGGAAATAAAGTTGTGTCTCGGGGACCATTAGCTTTGTGGCTTTATTTGATTGTTATAAATAGGAAATATCTATTTACAGAGTCTATGAATGAGTTTGAAAAACTTTTCGAGCTAAAGAATGGTCACTCCTTATGTTGATAATATCAAGGTTTAAAAAATTATGTTTTAGAACTACTCAATAAAAGAAACGACACAGAGTTACTTTTAGAAATATTTTATTTGAACTTATTCCAATTTCCCATTTTAGTGCTTTTCTGTAATTTCACTAGAACGCATTTCGTTTTCAAATCATTTCGGAAACGGATACGTTGAAAATCCGGACTGCCAGTTTTTCGCACGATTGTGGAGTTTGCCATGAATGCATAATTGATTGTAAAAAAATAAATACGTTATTAGTCTACCAATTTGCCATCTTAAAAAGTGGAAAACAACCTCTCCTTTTAATGACTCAATCCACAAATCAAGATGAACAAGCATAAATTGGTACACGAGTATTGCTGTCCTCACAGTCATTAATGTCTGAAAAATGTCTGAAAAAAATCAACACACTAGAGAGTAATGATTCATCTTAATCAAACATACTCACCAAGGATTATCCACGTAGCAGCAGGTCACGTGAGACATCGCAACGTCAAAACCGCAGACACGCGCTTTACACTTGCGCAACTGCGAACTGGATGCGAAATATAGGGTCCCGATGCGGCCATTTCGCGTTTTCTAATTTCACTTTCCACAGAGCGAAAACGCGAAAACGCGAAATCGAGGAGGCGAAAACGCGAAAACGCGAAATGAATTTCACTTCATGTTTTCGCTTTCGCATTTTCGCCTTTGCGATTTCGCGTTTTCGCCTTGGAAGTAAAGATCTAACTCTCTACCGATGGCTATCGCTCGGTATAAAATATTGACAAATATAAGGTCTGCCCATGTTCTAATTCGCATAGAGCCCGCTTGCAATAATCTATTTCTTAACTATTGAGCTATTTATATTTAATCGACTTGCAGCGCTTCAGATTAATTTTTTTTTTGGTCAATCAAAATTTAGTTTAAGACTGTCAGGAAAAATTATAAATGAACTTCAATTTCATAATTAGTTTGTTTTTCCCGGTTTCCCTGAAATTCGGGTACTAGAGGCACGTTCCGAAGAGAAGAAAAATAAGGCTTTTCATTGCTTAGTGAAATATATGCTAAAGAGTGTGTTTCGGTCCGATTTCCCGCATTTGAAAAAGAAATGAATTCCATCATCAACGAAAGAACTTGAAAAGCATGCGTTCTATTTTTGATAGAAGCATATATTTTTAGCAATTTAAAAGCTCGATTTTTAATATCTTGCAAAGTACAGTCAAACTTGCCTCAGCGGCCGCCTTGAATAAGAAGCCTCCTGATTTTAAAGGTCACCTTTTATAGTTCCCTTCTTAGTATATTTCATATAAATCCAACCTCATTTAAGGTGTCTGCAGGGTATTAATTTCCTATTATAGAATTTTGTAAAATTTTCTGTGTAGAAACATAATTGTTTTATTGTTCAAAATGTAAAATAAAATTTGGGGGTCACCGTGCATTTAAGCGCAAAATCTGAAATTGAAAATTTCAGGATTTTACATAGAAATGATAGGGGAAATGATTGTATGAGAGGATAGTTTGAAAAATCTATTATAGAATTTTTTCATACTTTGCATGTGTTTAATTATCATCATGTAGTTTACATATAAAAAATAAAAATTAGGGGTCACCGTTGAAATAAGAAAGAAAAATTGCAAAATGTTAATTTCTCTAGTGATATCGTTGTTAAAATATTTTATCAAATTATCTCCCTTGAATAATTTCTCTGTTCTGTAAATCCAGCAACAAATTTAAAGCTCATGTGTTTTAACTCACGTTTTTGTAATGAAAATGTTATAAAAATGATAAGGAATATGAATTTTAAATATATTTGAACTTTCTTTTCATTTTAAATAACTATTTTGTTAAATTTCTCAATGAATAAAACCTAAATGAACAATTATTAGACAAAAATGGCAGAATAATACCACTGAGACACCTTAAAAGGCCACCTTTCTTGAAAGGCCAGTTTAACTCCTTCCCAAAGGTGACCTCTTAAATCAAGTTTCACTGTATAGCTTTGTTTTCATACAACATCAGTAAGGGATTACTGGTAACATTATAGCAGTTAATTAGGGAAAAGCACAATCAAATACATGCATGCTTTCGAAAATTCCGTCATAAAACTTAACACATTTTGAATTTTGTACGACGCATTCTATATTTAGACAATATGGTTCAGAGATCCCCAGAAGAAGTCAAGGTGTGTTTTTTATGTCTGTGAAAAAAAAAGAAAAAGTGAATACATATCAATACATGTACTAAACATGAGGTTGCTTGAATCTAATGAAACACACAAGTGTATGACCCTGGGCAGAGAGGGTCGGGGCTACTGTCTTTATATGTTGTGGTTTGAGTATGAGTAAAGGTTTACTTTTTGCCATCTTGTTGTATTAAAGATGGTATTTTATATGCCAGATATACTGAGACATGCTAAATGTATTAAGCTTCCTTCTCTTAACGATCAATCCAAACCGGTTTTGTTACTTTTTGTTGGCTTGTCTTTCTTTCATGGCTGGTCCGATCCCTTTTGGAAACTCCCTTGGACCCCTCCCCACCTTTTCAGTCCATCGTTTCACTCCCAGCTAGGTGCCAACAACAACGGTTCTATTATTTACTCGCACATATCGTTCTTTCATACATCACAAACCTTCACTTTTCCTCCTTTCTAAACACAATAAAAGATTTTCTGACTGTTTATCTTTCTTTCGTAAGTAGACATAAAACGTTAATTTTTTCCTATTTATACTGTTCTATTACAAGAATTACACCAAACCAACAAAACCGAGAACTCAAAAATAAAAAAAAAAAACAAAAAACAAAAAAAAAAAAAAAAAAAAAAAAATATGCGTTAAATATTTTATACCTAATTGATTCGTTTTGGATTGACAGTTCGGTTCTAACGTACTCAAATTCGACACTTTTATAAATGCACCCCCGGTGAAACTGTACACCGTGCAATCAGGGTAGCGACTAACTGTATGCAGGGTAGTGCAAAACAAGCCAAAAATAGGCATGCAGACGAAATTTAAGACTCGGAACTGAAATTGACATAACTGTAACCTAGCAACGAATGTGTTGTTGTTATGAAATCTTATCTAAGTTGCATATCATGCTCTACGATTTAAATATAATTTCTTTTTTTTATTTCTAATGTTAATTAAATTATAAATATGAGTTTTATTCATTTTCTTTTCCTTTTTGGGTTCAAAAATAATGGAATTTAAGCTTTAAATCTTAAATTCAATTAACTAATTGCGGCATTATTAATTAATGCTGTTTTGGGAATCATTCTTTTAACCATTAGAGTATAAAATTTGTAATCATTCCTTTATTCACTAGACAGAATTATCTCCCTTTGACATGTGGTCATCTCAAACGTTCGGTGCAACAATATTTGGATAAAGAAATTTAAAGTTGGAATCAGTAGTAATCTGTAACATTTTGTGTCAGAGAAATAGCCAGGAGTTATAATCCAATGTTGTTTATATTAGTTATAGATTTTTCATGGGTTTTATTGACCCGATGGCGATGGATGTTCCAGAATGTAGATTTTTTTTTTTTGTTGTTCTCGATATAATTACCATGCCGTTATCGGTCAAACACCCTGAATACTTAACCAAGAGTTAATTATCGTCCCTTATTTGAAGCAATACCTATATGTAAATGAATTGATGCCCGAAAACTATTTTTGTCTGATATTCCGGGTATTATTCAAGTCATGACACCCCCCTTTTTGAGGAGTCTTGCTATCGCCGAGGCCATGCCAATAGGCATTTAACCTGTAACGGGTCTATTCGAAAATATGCACATTTTAATGCTGCAAGGGAGTCTGTCATGAGCCAGTATTTACAAGGGATAATACTGTTGGGACAAGATTTGCAAGTTATTCAAAGCAACCATCGATAATTGTACATGTTACACAACTACAGCAACAATTTTTTCTACACATGCAGCAGTGTTTACAGGCAAACAAATAATAGTAAGTAAAATAAAATATGGTATACATATGTAGGATTGAAAGTGGTCATGGATATTTTTTGTTTGTTTAACACATTACTTGCTTTTTGGCACAGGCCTGTAGGGCAAGTCCTGATACCATAGTGTCCGACCAAAAAAAAAAAAAAAATGTTGGTGTGCATATATAAATATACTTCATACCGTAAAAAATGTACACAACATATTCATCACTTTATCTTTGTTAATTCTTAAGTATTGATCTTGATTGAGTTTTATTAATTTTATTGGTCAGATGGTAAGTTTGTATTTTTAGGGCATGTTGTCTGTAAGAAAGTCGACCAGGAAGAGGAAATCTACTGCACCCGCGCAGGCTGCAGCTGCCAGGAAGAAAATATCCAGGCAGGTACCCCGAGCATTACCCGCAACAGCAACTGCAACTGGAACAGAGGAAGCCCAGGACCCAGTCGAACCTCCAACTGTGGCTGCATCCTTGGGATCTGGTTTTGCCCATCAACTGCCTGTGTTTACAGGCAACAATAATATGTCATCAGGTAATTCACAGGGGTTGCTCTTGCCCCCAACTTCAGGTGTCGAATCATTTTCACTACCTGAACCAAACATAGATTGCCTTAGCACACCGGAACCTGTCATGAGCATTGAAAATGAAGTTTCATCAACGGTGTCTCATACTATAAAAGAAAAAAATTATCAAAGGAGACTTTATAGATCTTTCTACTTTGTTACCTAGTAACAATTCTACTACAAACCCTGAAGCACATAAATTAGTTTTACAAAGAGGAGAAATTATGGTTCAAACACCAATCAATTCTAAAAAAATATTGTCAATTGAACAATTGACCAATGCATTTATTATTTTTACTAGTGTCTACTGTTCAGCTCACACAACAAGATTCCAAGAGTTACTCAAATATAAGTTTATTGTGCGTCAAGGAGCATCTAGATGTTCAGGTTATGGCTGGAGGGCATATGACGAGCAATTTCGTCTTAAGAAAGCTCGGAATCCCTCAAGCTCTTGGGCTTTGGTCGATACAGAATTATGGCTCCTGTTCATTAATAATGCTTCGGGTAATTTTCATCAAAATACTTTAGCCTACCCTCAATCAGCTCAAAAATGTTATCCTTTTAACTATACTGGCAAATGTTACAGACAAACATGCATGTATGCACATTCATGCTTAAGATGTAATGGTTATCACCCAGCATTACATTGCAAGGGAATAAGTAGCAACATATCTACTATGTCTCCCAATACATTACCATCGCCTAGGCAACATTATAATAGACCTCCAAAATCTAATACACAGTTAAACAATTTTTCATTTAGAAATCGGCAACAGTTACCAAGACCACGACTTGATAGCACGTTTGTGGGACAAAGGTCATACACCAATTAAGATCCAGTCGTTGAAAGAAATATTGGAAAGATATCCATTGAAAACAGAAGCAAATGAACTTTATTTTGGTTTTAGTCATAGTTTTCATCTTCAGTATACAGGTCCTAGAATTCATACAATTTCAAAAAATCTGATTTCGGCAGAACTGCACAAGGGTGAAACATTATCTATATTAGCCAAAGAGGTGGAACTAGGTAGGATGTTAGGACCATTTTCAAATTTACCTATATCAACACTTAGAACTTCACCAATTGGTCTAGTTCCCAAATCGGATGGTTCATGGCGATTGATTACACACATGTCTTACCCTACTTATTTGGGAGTTAACTCGTTTATTGAGGATAAGTTTTGTAAAGTTAACTATACTTCATTTGACACAGTTTTAGAAAAAATATATGACCTTGGGCCCAGGGCACTTTTGGGCAAAATGGATATTAAGTCAGCATTTAGACTGCTGATTATAAACCCAGCAGATTTTGACCTATTAGGCATACATTTTGGAGGACAATTTTGGATAGATAAGAATTTGCCTTTTGGTTGTGCTTTGAGTTGTAGTTTGTTTGAAAAATTTTCAACTTTCTTGCAGTGGGTGGTTGAAGTAAAATCAGGCCTTCACTCAGTTGATCATTACTTGGACGATTTCATTTTTATGGGTCCTGAAAATTCAAACGACTGTTTACATTTAATGAATGTATTTCGGGAGGTGTGTCATGAATTAGGTGTACCTATAGCAGAAAATAAAACTTTAGGCCCCACTAAAATTTTGCCTTTTTTAGGTTTTCTTATTAATACTGAGTTAATGATGGTTTATATTCCCCAAGAAAAATTGGACAAGTTGCGTTTACAACTTAATCCAATGTTATTTAGAAAAAAGGTCAGTGTTAAAGAATTAGAGTCCGTAACTGGGTTGCTTTCGTTTTGTGCTAAAGCTGTTCCAGCTGCACGCACATTTATTCGTAGATTTTATGATTTATTGGCTGGTCTGGACAAAGGGAAACATTACTACAAAATAAGATTAAATAAAGAAGTGAAAGCTGATGTTTTAATGTTATTGGAATTCCTGGACAATTTT
>MJUU01032326.1:84726-112492 GCA_002080025.1 Modiolus philippinarum
CCCCCAACTTTTTTAGTATTACACTTAGCAGGTAATGATATAGGCAATACAAAAATTGGATTTTTACGCAATGATATCAAGCAAATTTTGTTATGGATCAATTCAATTTTGCCGCATACAATTATTATTTGGTCACAAATTTTGCTGTGGCGATATTCAACCGATGGCGATGTTGCCAAGATGATGAAATGTCGTTACCGTCTTAACAATTCCATTGCATCATTTACTTTAGGCCTTGGTGGTAGATATATTCATTATCCTGAAATTCGTAAATATTATTCACAGTTCGTGAAGCCAGTTCCTGATGGTGTCCACTTGAATACTTTGGGTACTAATCTCCTTTTGAACACCATGCAAGGGGCACTTGAACAATTTTTAATTAATGATTGGATTACAACATTTCCAAATTTGTAGCCAGGCATATAATAACTTGGGAGTCAATATAATTATCAGTTGTTATGGCCATTTTACATGTTGTGTGTAGAAGTTTCTAATCATCAGCACGTTTTATAAATGATGACCATTTTATGTCTTGTATATAAGTTCTTGGTTATTTTCTTATAATGAGGATTGTTCAGTTTCAAGGTTTTAAAGGGCAATGACTGGGCAAACAGCGGTGCAGCGACCCCCATATTTATGGCGGTTGACAGAGCACCTCTTGATCAAGGTTGCTCTGTCAAGATGGCAAAATTCGCTGCACCTCATATTAGACCCCCCTTTTTCGGACTCTCATTTGTGTATCACACAATGATCAAAAATTTTATCCAAAGCACCTGTGTATCACACGGTGCCTCTTGATTATTGATCGATCTTAGTTGCCATAATTAGCGGTAACTTTTATACAGACTGAATAGTGAACAGTTATGAAGTATATGTAGTGCATCCATATCTTAAGCAGTTAAAGTGATCGTTACATTTATCAAGTAGTGAAATTTATGAACAGTAAAAGTTGATACATGAGTATATATTACTGTTAACACAAAAAGTTGAATAAAATGCTGTTGCCAGTTATTGCCAACCAATATCTAGGTTTTGTGTTTTGTATGCCAAATATGAGTTAATGGAATTTAAGCTATATCTTAAATTCATTTAACAAATTGCGGCATTATTAATTAATGCTGTTTTGGGAAACATTCTTTAAACCATTCAAGTATAAAATTTGTAATCATTCCTTTATTCACTAGACAGAATTATCTCCCTTTCACATGTGGTCATCTCAAACGTTCGGTGCAACAATATTTGGATAAAGAAATTTAACCCAACCCTCCCAGCCCATTTTGCAGTTTTTAGCTATTGTAAAAAAAAAAAAAAATTCGCAAGATTTTTCTCTTTTGCTGCTGCTTTTTGTTATATTTTTCAGATGTATTCTAAGGTAATAATAGCTGTACATTGTGGTATGAATATCCTCTGATGTAGCCTTTGATGTTTGGTGCACTGCAAGAAAATCCATATACAGAACAGTCTAGCGGAGCTCTTTTGTACATAGAAGTAACTCTGTTGCTGGCCTGTTTGACGTTCCGCGTGGCAAAATTCGCTGCACCTCATATTAGACCCCTCTTTTTCGGACTCTCATTTGTGTATCACACAATGATCGAAAATTTTATCCAAAGCACCTGTGTATCACACGGTGCCTCTTGATTATTGATCGATCTTAGTTGCCATAATTAGCGGTAACTTTTATACAGACTGAATAGTGAACAGTTATGAAGTATCTGTAGTGCATCCATATCTTAAACTAAACAGTCATATAAATCAGAAATACAAATACTTCACACTTATACCCGCTTTGATTTTAAAATATCCGTATTTTATGTTTTATAACAGATTATTTGTTCTTATTCATAAGCTTATGAACCACTTTTATTAATAAAACAACGAATATAGATTTCTCTATGTCCATTTATGTGTGTTTATATGCGGTTTTCCGACATATTTCAATTCTAGTGCAAAACCCAATATCGCTCTCTAAGAGACGCTTCGAATGTTCAAAACTCTTGTTAAATATATTAGAATCGAAATAGATTATTGCAATTGGGCTCTATGCGAATTAGAACATAGGCAGACCTTATATTTGTCTTCATTTTATACCTCGCTATCGCTCGGTATAAAATATTGACAAATATAAGGTCTGCCCATGTTCTAATTCGCATAGAGCCCGCTTGCAATAATCTATTTCTTAACTATTGAGCTATTTATATTTAATCGATTTGCAGCGCTTCAGATTATTATTTTTTTTTTGGTCAATCAAAATTTAGTTTAAGACTGTCAGGAAAAATTATAAATGAACTTCAATTTCATAATTAGTTTGTTTTTCCCGGTTTCCCTGAAATTCGGGTACTAGAGGCACGTTCCGAAGAGAAGAAAAATAAGGCTTTTCATTGCTTAGTGAAATATATGCTAAAGAGTGTGTTTCGGTCCGATTTCCCGCATTTGAAAAAGAAATGAATTCCATCATCAACGAAAGAACTTGAAAAGCATGCGTTCTATTTTTGATAGAAGCATATATTTTTAGCAATTTAAAAGCTCGATTTTTAATATCTTGCAAAGTACAGTCAAACTTGCCTTAGCGGCCGCCTTGAATATGAAGCCTCCTGATTTAAAAGGTCACCTTTTATAGTTCCCTTCTTAGTATATTTCATATAAATCAAACCTCATTTAAAAGGCCACCTTTCTTTAAAGGCCAGTTTAACTCCTTCCCAAAGGTGACCTCTTAAATCAAGTTTCACCGTATAGCTTCGTTTTCATACAACATCAGTAAGGGATTACTGGTAACATAATAGCAGTTAATTAGGGAAAAGCACAATCAAATACATGCATGCTTTCGAAAATTCCGTCATAAAAATGAACACATTTTGAATTTTGTACGACGCATTCTATATTTAGACAATATGGTTCAGAGATCCCCAGAAGAAGTCAAGGTGTGAAAACGCGAAATCGCAAAGGCGAAAACGCGAAAACGCGAAAGCGAAAACATGAAGTGAAATTCATTTCGCGTTTTTGTGATTTCGCTTTCGCGTTTTTGCCTTCTCGATTTCGTGTTTTCGCGTTTTCGCCTTCTCGATTTCGCTTTTTCGCGTTTTCGCTCTGTGGAAAGTGAAAGTAGAAAACGCGAAAACGCGAAATGGCCGCATCGGGCCACCATAGTCCAGGGCATGGAATACATAGTCATAATAAGGACAGATTTTACAGTCAGTAGATTCAAAAGTGTGGCTGTTTAGTAGATGCAAGATGTCGACATACTCAATTTTCACGTCTGCACACAGAAATTCCGGGTAGTGACCTTGACCTTGATCATTTATGGCCATTACTTGTGATGGACATTTTGAGGCATAATGATACTTCACACGTGCGAACGTTTACATTGCATCTATGAGTAATTGTTTTATGCCAGAATGTAAGATATTTTTTGGGTAAAATATGTGTTTCTTTTCTTTTGTTGAGTAGTATATATCATTTTCAGCAAAAAATTATAAAAAGTTCAGTTAACCGATTTCTGAAATCTAAGCACCTGAAATCTTGGCTGGAAACCTAAGTTGTCTATGCTTTTTGTTCACTTTGCAAAAGCATAAGACATTTTAAATGCAATGAATGCACAGTAGGAATTTCATAAAATTGTGTCAAAAGTCTTATACAGATGTATGCAATTATATCTGTTTGTTCGTGAATGGTTTCACGCCTCTTTCAGTAGTTTTCAGCTATATTGTTGCGGTCAGTTTTAGTAACGGAGGTGAGAACAACCGACTTTTGGTAAGTATCTGACAGTTGCAAATGAAAGTTTTTGTGATTTACAAAGCGGGTGCGAACCTACATAGCAGACGCTATAGGCTGAAATAATTGTACCAAGAGAGCTCCGGAAGTTGGAGGGAATTTCAACATTTTTAGGTCTGACCTTCCATAAATTAGATCACATTTTGACTGATAACAACTTTAGTTTCTTGATATTTGGGTTATTGGATGTGGTTTGTTTCCATTGATTTATTCACCTTTTTACCTTTTTGGGGCCATTTAGGGCTTGCTATATGGTGTGAGGTTCCTCACTGTGTTGAAGACCGTACGGTGACCCCTAGATGCTTTGTTTTGGGTCTTTTTAACCTGGATATGGGATGTTGTCTCCTTGTAATTTACCCCATTTCCTTTCTTTGCATATGAACTAATACATATGTTGTCATATGAAAGGCAGACTCTCGATCGTGACGGCAAAAAGTTGATAACCGTTGACTATCGTAACATCATATATACTATATGGTATAATCAATAAGCCACAAGAGGTTAAATTCAGTCTATTTCAGACCTACAAGATGCAATATTACAAAATTATAGTAATTATAATCTAATAAATGTAATATTTTGTAATATTTTGTGCGCCATATATTTTCCACATCCAAGCTATTGGAAAGTTAGGTGTATCTAAATTTGCTGATTCGGAGATTTTTATTTAGGATGGAGAAAACATCAATAAATGATAAAGAAAAATACAAATAAATCTATAGAGTAAACGTGTTTCGATTAACTTAAAATGAACAAAATGATTTGTAACTATAGTGTTAAATTGGGGTTAAAGGAGTACGAGTCTCAGAAATTTTGTAATTAGAATTAAAATTCTGACCTTTTGTTTTGAAGAGCACTACTAATGGAACAACTTGAGCAAAAAATTTGAAAATCCATGTAGGAATTTTTGAGATAAAAGACGTCAAAATTTTGACGGGAAACAGATCTCTCTAAAATTTCCTTCAATTTGCATAAGATGTTTATAGGCCTTTAAATATATGAAATCATAATTGGAAGTTAATTAAATTTTATACACAGTCCATTTTATGTATTTTAAAGTGACTTATGACCAAGAAGATGTGATCCATTTGCAAAAAATTTTAGCACTGTTTGAATGGATAAAACCCGAGGATATAGAATGCTTCTGAAATCTGGAGCTCGTACTCCCTTAATAGCAAAATTACCGAACAGAATGATCAGGAGCTCAAGTCCATGATGCAAAAAGACAAAGCAGGTGGTAAAATCACCTGAAAAAACATCGACCGCAATGGTCCTGACTTGGTACTGGAATGTCAAAAGAAATGGTTGGTTAAACCGGTTTAATGGCGCTCCAAACCTTCCCGTTATGGTAGTGTGAGGTAGCAATTCAATAACAAAGGGGATAACAGGAAACATCTACAATGGCTGAAAATTAGAGTCACATGCCACAAACAAGACAAAGGATAAACGTAAATAACGATAGGAACTTTTTAGTGATAGTATGAAACGGAATTTTTTGAAGCCTTGATTAATTACGCTGTCGGGGAAATTAATATATGAAATGTTTGATTTCATACCTTAGGCAAAGACATCTTCATTTCCGTCTGAGGCACCTTAAGTGAGAATACATCTTCTTGATATTCTGTTTTCATTTCATTCATTCAATATCCTTGCAGTGCGTGAATAAAGTATGATCACTAGTTGAAAAGTGTTTTGTAATGTAGTCTCTCTAATTTCTGTAATGTCTAAAAATTAGTTATCCAAAAAGGTTATAGGAAACAGTCTGGCTCTAAATAAATTGAAAAAAGTCGGTTGATATTATCTGTTTCGAAATTAGCTGTGTGAAAGATCTTTTTAAATACGCGCACTGGATTGCTTTGAGACATTAATTTGGTTCACAGAATCAATGTTGTTCCATTTGCTTAACCTTACCATAAATTTGTAGGTATTTTGATCCATTTGCATTAACTTCATATCCCTTTATTTTCAGATTTCAATTAAAATCTTACAAAAAGAAGCATTACATGTATGTATTATGTGCATTGAATATGGTTTTGAGGCGGAGACGAAACCTGTTTTTGATGTCTGACAAGTTATTGAAAAAAAAAAAAACCATTCTTATCATTTAATGCAAGGTAGCTCTAAGTTTTGATATGAGCATTGTCATCTGCATACAAAAAAGTGAATACTGTTTACGACTGACAAAGCACCTTTTTGGAAATCTTTTTCATATTCAAATTAAAAATAACGGCGTCAATCCCTTCCACCTGTAAAGAGGTTTTTAATGATAATAGAAAAAAGAAGGGAAAAACAAGATCCCTTAGCTTAATCAAAAAAATCTGCCTGGTTGTTTCGTATGATCGATATTGAAACTAAATTTTGTTATAGCGGATAGTTGAGACAGCTACGTAATGAAAAAAAAATAAAAAAAAAATAAAAAGAAAAATAATAAAAAAAAAAATTTAAAAAAATGGAAAAAAAAAATGTTTCTCACTGAATACCATCTACTGTATCAATATTAAATTTTGATAGCTTTGTCTTCGTATCCAAAAAAAATAACATTAAGTTTTATTAGGTTTTACAAAATTAAGTGTAAGAATCCCGATCTTATGCAATATGGCTTTTCCTATAGCAAAAATGTTAAATTCTCAAACTTAACAATGTTTCTCACTGAATATCATCTACTGTATCAATATTAAATTTTGATAGCTTTGTCTTCGTATCCAAAAAAATTAACATTAAGTTTTATTAGGTTTTACAAAATTAAGTGTAAGAATCCCGATCTTATGCAATATGGCTTTTCCTATAGCAAAAATGTTAAATTCTCAAACTTGTGAATTGTGACTTTACTCTTGACACCCTTCCATAGGTTGCACCTATAATCATATTAAGATCATGAGTGAAATTCAAAACAGGTTCCTCACTGTGTTGAAGACCGTACGGTGACCCCTAGATGCTTTGTTTTGCCGGGGTCGTTTTAACCAGTCTCTAGTCTGCCAACTACTCCACACGACCACGGACACCTAAAAGATGCTGGTAAAGCAAAGACTTGTAACACATTGTATCGTTATTGTTTCGCCATATTCTACTTCTCAATTATCCCCTATCCCTGTTTCTCCATTTTGGCAAATGTATTAGACAAGGGTAGACAATATCAGAATGCATACTTAATGTTATACTGAATTTGAATTTGATCCACTGGAAAAAAGAAAGAATTTTTTAATTTTCAGTCATTCAGTCTCGATAATAGTGTAACATCTAAAAGATGACCGAATTTAATTTAATGTAATTTTAGTCTCTCAGTTGAAGGTTATCACAGGTTTTACATTTCGAAAACGTTTGTATTATGCAATTAGGTAACATTGCAAGGAACACAGATGCCATTTAAATAATTTTGATATCATTGTATATATTTTAGAGTTCATGAAATTTTTATGGAGAAATGTTTGAAAAATATTTTATACTGCAACCTCTTTATTTGTGTAAGTAAACTACATTGACTGTATAAACATAAATGATATACAGCCACTGACCGTATAACACTTTCTCGATGACGTCAACAATGTGTTTCTGTAGAGATTGTTCCATGACGTTGCAAGAAAACATGGATTCATCTCAACCTAACGACGTCCGCTTCACTTTTTAAATCATCATTTTTAACGATATATTTTACCTAAATTTCACCTTGTTAATGTTGCAGTATAAACACAATAATATTACATTGACTTGACATAAACTTTATATAAAGATTCGGCTCAAAAACGGTGTTTTTAAGCCTCATCCTTATATTGTGTTTATGTCAAGTCAATGTACTGTTATTGTCTATTTACAAAATAGCTTACTTGAAGCAGTCTTCAACGGCTACTTAATAACGTAAATTTACATTTCTGAAAGTGAATTTGGTAGCATCGTCGGAAACCCACGAGCGATTACGCTACGTCCATCACTCCATCAGGGAGGGAGGAACGTAGCGTAATCGCTCGTGGAAGTGATGGAGTGAGGGACGTAGCGTAATCGCTCGTGGGTTCCCGACGATGATTTGGTAGGTGAATTACATTGTATGAGAATAATTTATTCATTTACTTGACGTTAAAAAACATGGTGAGTGGAATTGCACTTTTTCTTTCAAATGAACAAATATTGACTACTGTAATAAAGTGTAGCTTGCTTTAGTTTTTCGATAACTAAGAGCAGTAATAATCATTTCCAGTTCAGAGATAATGGATATTAAAAGTAAACAAAACTCCAGTTTATCATTGTCTTACATCGGATTGGCCCTTTTTGTCGTATAATTTAACAGAAATGACCAGCCCAGTGTAAAAGAATGATGAACGGGAGACTCTGTGGATTGTTTCCATTCTAATCGAACAATTACAGTACAATTTTTATATAAAAGTCGCAATATTTGGCTTTACGAAGCCAGAATTAAACGTACCTATTTTTTCATACTTTATTATTAAACAAACATGTTCACATTACATCAGAACCTAAAAGTTGTATGGGAGGAATTTCAAAAAGCCATTCTTTGAGGCGTGTTACGAAGAAGTTTATCACCTTTTTATGTCTCTAATGGTTTCCCAAAGTGTTTTAAAAATTGAAATTTAGCCACATATACATGAAATTTGATTTAAGGTTATTTTTCAAAAACATCTTATTTGTTGGTTATTTTGTATTTACGTTGATATTGATGAATCAGTTTGACGAATTGTTACTACTCACCAGAGAAAGCTGCTAATAAAACAATAAAAGCAAAATCGATTTGTTTGTTTGTTGTCTTTGTAGGTGTGTTCTTGTTTGTCACGGTTCCGCCTATTCTCTTCTGAAGTCACCTCCTCTTCAAAGCTCTATCACAAGAGTACAGTAAACGTATTTTCCGATTAGTCATTTAACTGTAAAAACACTTCAAAAAGCAAAGACATAAACAATTTGTGATGACGAATCATTCATACTAACCTAAAATAATACGTTATTTCAAGATTTTTGTGGCTTTTTATTTAACAAAGATATTGAACAATAACTTATGATCTAAGACTGCATGACTCGAGTATTCTCTACGAGCTTAATACATTTGATTTGATCTGCAATGAGGACAAAATTATTTGTCGAAATGACCATCTGCAGATATTATATTTACTGTTGCTTTGGTATTGTGCAGACATGCTAGTATGCCGATAATTATTTGCTTTGTTGTTTAAACACTTAAATCAGCGATTTTATAACATGATTTATCAAATTAATGTAGAAAAGATAGCATGAAACACTTACAATGGTCGAAAACCACACTCACATGTCACAATACACCAGGGAACCGTACCAGAAAAGCAATAAAATGACAGAAGACAAACATGGACAACGATAAGAACTCGGCAAGAGCTAGCGGTAGGGTTTAACCCGTTTATGGGTACCAAAAACCCCCCTTTCTTTAATCCTGTTTCCCTATAGTATGATAAATATACAAATAAAAGCCAAACAAAACAGGTATAGGCTACTAACTCTAAGAACACAATCTTGAGAAGGAAAGAATAATATAAAGGTTACATTATTTGCTCATTATTGCAGATGAATCATAAATATAACAAATCAAAATGCAAATCCAAGAAAATGTTTTACTCTGGTACAGAACAAACAAGAAATAAAAATACTTTTTAGTAGTTAAGGGAGTACGAGTTCAGAAATATTGTAATTAGAATTAAAATTCTGACCTTTTGTTTTGAGGAGCACTACTGATGGAACAACTTGAGCAAAAAATTTTGAAAATCCATGTAGGAACTTTTGAGATATAAGACGTCAAAATTTTGGCGGNAAACAGATCTCTCTAGAGTTTTCCTTCAATTTGCATAAGATGTTTATAAGCCTTTAAATATATGAAATTATAATTGGAAGTTGATTAAATTGTATACACAGTCTATTTTATGCATTTGAAAGTGACTTATGGCCAAGAAAATGTGATCCATGTGCAAAAAATTTGAGCACTGTTTGAATGGATAAAACCCGAGGATATAGAATATGCTTCTGAAATCTGACGCTCGTACTCCCTTAAAATGTTTGAATTCTGTGATTTTTCAGTTTTAAAATATTGGCAAAAGATACCGAAAAAAGCGATTAATATTGTGCATCACTACATGGATGATCTAACAAAACCCAATTTTACTTTCTGCTACGCTCTTATCATGAAGACTTGATTTTGATTGGTTGATGTCAAAACTCATAGAACTGAAAGTAAAATGGGATGTTGTCAGATCTGCCTTACGAAGACTGTAAGGAACAACTGGCAGATCAAATTTTAGGTTTCATTCACCCTTACGTTTAGCCATTTCTTAGTTGTCTCCTTAAATTGTGATGTTTAAATTGATGTTTCCCTTAATTTATGTTCTGTGTTCATGTTCGTTTAGCTTTATCTTATGAGACAGTTATTATGAAATCTCACTATTTGTTCGGTTTTTTGTTTGGTTTGAGCTCATTATGCTCTTTCTCTAGATATTTTAACCTATCGAAATTATTGAATAGGTAATCGATACCCTACTTGATTCCCAAATGGTCGTAAATCTAACTGCGTATCAATGATCTCTATCCATAGAAATCGTTAACACCACTTATAGACTTTAAAGAATATATTACTTTGATTACTAATGGGACAAAATTTGATTTTCAGGGATAGGCTTTGGTGATTTTGGCTACAATTTTTTTTTCATGAAAATCTTGAACAAATTATTTATTTCCACCAAAATTCACATCAAGTTATTTATTTGTATTTTCAATAAAAATAAAAAATTTTCTTCAAATCAAAATTAAAAAAAATATGACAAGTAGGATTAAAAAATTATTTTCCTTGGCACCAAGATTAAATTATTTATTTACAAAATCGCCCAAACCCCTTCCTTAAAAAACAAATGTCGTCCTCTAACCCAAGAGTGTATACTTATTCAAGGGCTTAAACCTTCTATTCTGTTAATTTGCTATAAATTTGGTTACACTCTAGCTACATTTGAATAGTTGTTATAAACATAACATAATTTACATCCTCTTTTGCCAAAAGTTAAGTTTTATGAGGAATTCAGAGCTAGAAATTGGTTTCAAACGCAAAGGAATTAAATGTGATGAAGAGGTTAAATTTATCGAAACCTGTTCGAACCTATAGGTTTTGTAAGTCTCGTCATGTGACTCACGAGAATCCACGATAGACAGGCAATTCGAAAACGTTTCCCGCCAAAAAAATTTGACGTCTGGGGATTGTGACGTTCAATTTTTGTTTGAAACGTCATGTATCTTTGTTTAAAATGTAACTTCCGGATACAATTTTTGATCCCGGAAGTTCCAAAATTGTACGAGACTAACAGACCCTATTTAAAATATACTTCATGGCCGTCGGTGGTTAGTTGGAGATATAAATACGCTACAGTTAAAACATTAATGAAAATAGTGGACACCATTTGTAAATCGACTACAAACCACCGGCAAACATGAATTATTTCGCTTCTGATATAATATTTAATGATCGAGGACCTATAGCACACACGGTAATGACAACCATTCATAAGATTTACAGGCTTTTTTTGCTCAAACATATTATTACGTCGTCTTCTTCACCGTAAAGACTGCTGTGACGACGCTAAATATATTATTGGGTATTTTCATATGGCCAGTAATTATGGTTGCCATTGTTGTTATATTCAGATTAATAATATTCTTTTTGATTCACCATTAAATTAAAAAGAAAGGTCTACATATATAACAATGCGGGTATTGTTTGTTTGTATGATATGTAGGCGTGAAACTTTCTTCAGGTTGTTTTATTTGTGTGTAGGTGTGTACTTAAGCTTTTTGTTCTGTTTGCACTTTTCGCTTGCTTATTATTTATCATTCCATGCAACAAAATTATTTCACTCATTCATGTATGTACAAATTAAACATATTTCTACTTGTTATTAGGATTCATGCTATTGTCTAGCACGAAAAGAGTAACCATGGTAAAAAAAAGCCTTGACAAATAATGTGGTAAACGGACAGTTATGGCATTAATGTGCATAATGCCGAGAACAACCCGAAATCTGTACTGAGAGCAGACAGTGCAAAGAAAACAAGAAAACCATGCACACCGACCGAATTTTTATTCCACCACATAACTAGATTACTAGACCTGATTATTTGCGAACAGCTATGTATTTCGACCCCGCCCCACAAAAAAAAAGATAAACGAAAAAAAAAGACAAAAAACTTCAAAAAAGACCCCCCCCCAAATAAACCCCAAAAAACTAAAATTGCAGTTTCTGTGCAAAAACCTGGTATTTCGAGCGTCAACCCTATGTATTTCTAATTTTTCAACACATTGACAATCGTGTGACATACATTGCTCAATATCTATTGAAAATATCCCAATGAATACGAAATAAAAACGGTCATTTTTAGCAAGATTCACGTCTTCCCTGATTTGATAATACCGATTTTGACTTTATCCTAGATTGACTCACTTACAGTAAGACGTTTGCTGTAAACAAGTCAGGACATGCTTACCCCTCCGAAAGACCTGGTGTCACTCTCGATTTTTATGGGGTTTCACACTGTCATTGCTTTAGTTTTTTGTGTTGTCTTGTATATCATACCGTTAAATTTTAGTTTTGTCGTCGTTACTTAAGTTTTTTGGACCGATTTGCCCTTGCTATTGTCTGAATACTTCAGAGAGTTTTTTCAAATGTTTACCTTTGTACTGTTGGAGGGTTAGAGAAGTAACACGTATCATGATTTTTTATTGCTTTGGAGTAATGAAAATGACATTAACCAATTAGCTGCCAATTGGATCTTTCAACAATTTATATTCCTTACTAACATTGTCATGGATGCTGTTGGAAGAGCATAACTTACTTACCATTCCGTAGCACCTGATGCAACTCTTAGTTTCATGGGAGTTTACAATTTAAGTGCCTTGGTATAGGGTCTGTAAGTCCCGTAAATTTTTGGACTTCCGGGTACATAATTTGTACCCGGAAGTTGCATTTTAACGGAAAAATATGACGTTTCAAGCAAACAATAAGGACGTCATAATCCACAACGTCATGTTTTGGCGGGAACGTTTTCAAATTTGAATTTTATCGTGATTTCTCGGTGTCACATGACGGGACTTACAGACCCTATTGAATGTTGTGTTTTTATTTCATCGTTTTGTAGCTTTCTAACGTCATTGTTTTTTTTTTTAAAAGCTTTGAAACACGTGTACAGCATAACGGAATTCTATGCAACTTCGGTATTTTTGTACTTTAAACCACTGGGTCGATGCCAGTGCTGGTGGATCAGAGGTCACCGAGGGTATTCACAAGCCAAATTGTCAGACTTGTCTAGCTGACATGAAAATGTTACCTTGAATGTTATAGAAATTTACAGTTTTTATCAAAATTCTAACCACTTCAAAACACTGAGGCTGCATCCCGTGTATGGCACTCGGTAGATATCCCTGTATTTTGCTTCCTATTTCGATATTTTTGGCAATTAGTTCTTCTTTTTGGACTTCTATATTATTTTTTATGTTATTTTTTTATTTTAATGCTGCTGATGAGAGATTACTCCTTGAAACACATGTACAGCATAACAAAATTTACTGTTTTTCTATGCAACTTCGGTATTTTTTGTATTTCTTGTTTTTGCCATGTCTTTGGACTTCGATTTTTGTTATTATCAATCGTTTGTATCCTCGGTATACTACTGTCGTTGTTTTATAAGATAAATGGAGTTGAAATTCTACTAATAATATTTCCAAATGCAAATGAATAAATCGAATTTATTTCAGAGATTGTTTTCGGTGTTCCCTCAAGCCTCTGAAATATTTTTTTGATTTCAAAATTGTTGGCTACATATTTTCACGAACACCCGATACTAGATACTTACGGGGTCTTTGGTCACCACATGATATGCTCCACAAAGCAGAGATGTTTTCAAAAAGCAACAATAAATGTGAAGTTGCAATATTAGTAATACTAAACGCTAAATTGATCGGTTTGGTCTCATTTGCGCTGTACTTTCTATTATTTTTTGAATTCGAAATATTTTATCCTTTTTATAAATTGTCAACGTTTAAATACCCTACCTCCAATAAACCAAAAGGTATGTGCATTAAGATTGCCAAAAAAAATCGAAGTGTCTTAAATATGTTGGCTTGTCAATTTGAAAATTGTCAATATTCTTAATGAATGTATTTTCTGTGAAAATTGAAAAAAAAAGATTTGATAAAAGCGAAAAATTATAGGATCTCGTTTTGAGAAACAAGTGGTTTAAATTTTGGTTGGAATCTAACTCCTCTAGATTCTTCATCGGTTTATCAGGAGCAATGTTTGACAATGAATAAGTTTATTTAAGCAATATGATTCTATAAAATTTTGTCAGAATTTACCGAAAAATATATTAAATGAAATTTTGAAAAAGTACAGGGTTTGTCATCAAAAATGGATGAAATTAAAGAAGTGCAATAATTCTAAGGAAATATCAAAACGTCAGTAAGAATACCATTTAGGTCACATCTGATAATTAGTATTAGCCAGGTCATAAAACGACCAGTAAGAAATTTTAGCTTCCCTTTGTTAATTTGGCTTTTAATATTGCTACTTATTTTTGACAAATTATATTTGTATTCGATAATGTTATAATGTTGTAAAAATGAATAATAACCTCCTCTTTTCTTCTTTTACAAAATAACGCAAAAAGCGCATTTGAAGGAAACCAGAATTTGGATCAGGTGTGATGAAGAAAATAAAATCCTCTCTTTTCACAATAAATGGTTGGCAAATTAATCGCCTACATTGTACTAACTATTCAACTCGCAGAAACGTGCGTAGCATTTTTCAGATAATTTTATTGTTGCTTTTGTGGTATCGTCTTCCTTTTAATAATCTCGGAAGGTCAAGTAGACTCTCAATCCAACAATTAATTGTACATATTGTATGCATTATAAATCTGTTATCGTAGAGAACTTCCAAAAGTGCTAAATCTTAACGATATTAGAGCATTCTAAAATGATATTTACAGTATCAAGGACAATTCTGAATAAGATTTGAAATGCTCAAAACTATGGATTTGATATTGTGTTTTGTTAAACTTTTACTCAACATGGAATCTTTTTGCTTTACGTTGACTTTAAACAACGGCAGTAGAATACCGAAGGAACAAAGGAGTGGTATTTACAAAAATCGAAGTTCAAAGACATGGCTAAAACGAGAACACATATAACAATGATGTTAAACAACCACAAAGCACAGAAAAAAAGCACAACATGCAAAACAATGCACTCTCAGTGTGAACTCCAATAAAATTGACAGTGACATCAGGTGCTCCGGAAGGGTAGACATGTCCTGCTCTTTTTACAGCACCCGTAACACTGTAAGTAAGTCAATCTAAGAAAAAAATCAAAATTTTTAGAGTCAAATGTGCTCCATTAAAAAGAAAGATTATCGTAGAACCAATGCACAAAACTACAAGACATATTCTTATCAGGACAATTGTAAAGAAAAACTGGTAAAAATCGACCTTTGATTTGATAATTTTCAAATTTCCTTCAATCATATAAAAAAATTTGAGACAAAAGTTCTTTCATTTTTAGGATGTCGTGGCTATTTATTGTATGGTTAAACAAAAATACATGCTCTTTCAACCTCTTATTTATTTAGTTTTCACAACCACACAACTCTTGTATGAAATTATAGTCTGTCGAAACGATGACATATCTACAAAAATAGCCAATCAGGGCATCAGGACATGAAAGGGGAACTCTTCAGTTATTCCCTAATAGAAAAACAAAAATTGTGGAAATAAGAAGATATTTTAGGATGCAGAAAATGCTAAAGCAAGGGAATGTAAGAACATTTTCAAAATTGAAGATTTAATAAAATTTGATACTAAGCAGTAGATGTTAAGCACGGACTCTTAATCTCCTCTTCGGGTTTCAATTAAACACCTAATGTACTGGTGCACGAAGGACACATACACAAGGTGGGTCATAATGTAGATTTTATTTGAATTATAATAAATGTATTAGAATGACCATTATTTCGTTTTAATAATTCAAGATATGATTTGTTTATAATGATTTAAATAATATTACCTTGTATGCAATGGCGACGCATAAACTAAATTAAACAAAACTAATGACAAAAATAAAAAAAAAGAGTAAAGAAACTGCAAGACTATAAAGACTACAAAGATATTTTTATAAATTGAAAGTTTAGTATATTCAATAATTTGATCTACGCAATAAGAAACTGAGTTTCCGCCAAAGATTTTCGTCACCAGCTAATTGTAATTCTAAAATAACATCAAACATTTCTAGTTAGTCGATATACAAAAAAGTCATTCCAGATATAAATTTAAACAAGCTTCTAAATAGTGTCTACAATTAAAATAACAATCTGCACCATCTATACCATGGGAATTGAACGAAATCGTAGAAGATTGACAAATGTCAAACCTAGTTGTCTGACGAATTTGCTCTTTTTCCCTGTAAATAATATTTTAGAAATTTCAGCAATCGGATCACACGGACTTGCTCCCGGCCTAGCAAAAAAATTGTTTACTATCAAATATGAATTTCGGAGAAAAAAAACACTCTCCGAGATTCATATTTGATAGTACACATTTTTTAGGGCGGGAGCAAGTCCCTGTGATCGGACGGTACCATATTTGAGTTCAGATTTGACCGAAAAGAATTTATTGCAAAAAATCAGATAAAATCTAGTGTTAAAATGTTTTGTTTCTAATAGTGTTGTCACGATAAACTCAGAATTCAGGATTGGTTTGTTAATCGAAACAGCTTTCTGCAAATAGGGCGTATATAAATAATGACGTTCCAAATGATTTGTTTTGTCACTACGATTATCTATCTTACTCCAAGTCCACTTGCACGAATCCTTTATACCCTGCAACCTTTTTTTTTGTTAATAACATCAATTTATAAACCTCGTAACCCTACTCATTTGAGTGTCAGATTAGACAGCCCATTGATTTTTTAGTCACGATATTGAACTTCCCTGTATCCGATTATTGCTGATAAGCTTATTATTTTTGTATTGTGTTGCATGAATTTGTTTTGAGTATATAGAACACTTAAAAAAATTGACCTGTAGATGTACTGAAACTGTCATGAAAGTGAAAATAATACAGATATAGGTATTAATTAAGGATGGTCACTCCTCAGGTTTTTGAAACTCTCTGACTTTCGGGATTCTCTTATTTTATCCATCATGATGCATTATGAATTTTGCACACTGACCCCCACTTTTCTTTTCAAAATATGATAGTTTACATCTTCAATAGACTTCTGACAAAATTTGATGAAATTCTTGATATTCCTTCATTGCATGTTAAAGGTTGATTGTCTTAATGCAAAGTTAATGAAAAGTCTAGAAAAGTTCGGCTTCCCGCCAAAATTTCAGGTGTTTAAATCTCAAAAACGGCCACACTGACCTATCAATATTTTTTGCTTAAAATGATGTTGTAAATAAAAATATTGATTTTAAATCCTTGATATAATAAACTTGAGGAGTGACCATCCTTAAGTAATATTTATAATATACAAACCGACCACTTGGCTTTAATTGTTATTCACCAACTGAGTTCACCAACAACTATAATTTGTTTTACTAAGAGAAAATGTCAACGCTGTACATGTTACCAACATCACCCTAGTCAACAGCCACACCATTACTTTGGGTTAAAAATTGTTGTTAGTTTGATTTTGTGGAATAATTGTCGCATTCGAGAATCTAGATATGCATTTGTGCAATATCTGAGTATGAAAAAATAAGATAATAAAAATTGATGAAACAACAAAATAGGTCCAGCAACGTGTGTTATATTTTTGTAAAAGGGTGATTTGTATAAACATTTTTATGGAAGTCAACATGTGCATAGGGAATTGGTTTTTTATGCCTGCACATTGATTTGTAAAAATTAATGTCGTTATTCCACGATGTAAGTTTAGATTCCAACTAACGCACTCGATTTATTTTGGAAAAGACGTCATTAATAATTTGACGTTAATTGGTGTATAAAATTTGTACAGTTCCTGCACCTGTGACAGATATTTTGACTGTCAGTCGGTTTTTGACATGTTGTTGTATATTCAGCGTAGAGAAAGATAAGTGTTGGTTCAACAGTTACAGTCACGAATTCTCTACACTATTTTTCGTCGAAAAAGACTGGCTAGTGATTCCTACGTTTACATGTTCTTCTCGACGCTACCTGTGTTGAAAAGGATTGTCCAGTATTAAGAAGGACTCTCTAATATTGTATAGTATTATGAAGGACTATAGTGTTGAGAAGGACTTTCCAGTTAGGGTAAGGTCAACGCGGGTCAGTCACTCTCAACACTACCTGTGTCGAGAACGACTGTGTCGTTTTGAAAAGGACTGTCCAGTGTTGAGTCAACGCTGATAAGTTTTTCTCAGTGCTTCCTTTGTTTCCAAGTGCTGAGAAGGGCCGTCTAGTGTTGAACCAACACTCCTTTTCAACGCTATTTGTACATGTCTATCTAATCATTTTTATATTATGATGATTTGCTTTATTTTCACAGATTAGCATTATTTATACAAATATCTTCAAAAATTATCTTTATCGTGAGATTCATATCAATAGCCCTTCTAATCAATTGTTATATTTTCTTAGATAGGAACTATCCTGTCCAATGGAAGTAAAAATGGAAGTAAAACACCATTGGCGTTCGGTTATCATTACTCTTGTAACAAGCCTTAATGCTAAAGATATCAAAATAAAATTATCCCATGAATTCTAAAATGACAGCATTAGGAAATTAAGGACCATTATATATATTCTATTTAACAAATAGAAGTCTAGAAGATTGCGCAACGATATATATAAAATATATATATGCTGTTAAAAATTTTCACTCAATATACACGCTTTAATATAATTGTGATTGATTATACATATTTCAACAATACTGAGAAATTGTACATGGAATGTCATTTTTTTCTTTCACACACGTGAATTAGAAAATGTATCTTTACAATTAGCAGTGTACACAAAATGTCAAATATTTTTACATACAAGTTTGATATAAAACATCTCACAGTTAAATTGACTAAGACAAATTAATAGCGTCAACTATAGAAATAAAAAATATTTATAATAAATAAATAAAATTATGGCTAATGAAGAAATATTGGAACCCGAAGATCCACCGTTAGTTAACTTTTTAGATCTATTGTTTTCTAGTTATTCCGTCCGGATGTAAAACCAGGAGATCTTTGATCCAAAATCTTTCTCGGTCTTCAGGTTGGAGATCACTCTATTGCTTGTTCTGTTCAATGATGAGGATTTTCATTCTATTTAAATCCTCGATACTGAGGTGACAACCTGAAGTGCTGACTCACGGGCAGAAGTGGCTTTTCACTAAGGTCACTTCATTGTCCATTCATACATTTGTGGAATGGTTACTTTGGATCTCCTACGTATTGGTAGATTGCAAACGTAACACTGCAGCAAATAAATAATATTTGTACTTTTGCAATTTGTAGATATATACTATTAGTAATTTGTTTTGCGAGTATGGAATTCTCAGCTTGTATTGCATCGAGTGCGAAGCACGAGATGCAATACGAGCTGAGAGATCCATCCGAGCAAAACAAATTACTAATAGTATTTTTATCGCTAATTTTGTTATTAATATATGCCAGATATATGTTTCTTTTTCTATTGAAATATTTTTTTAGGTTAAACATGTAATTTTTAGTTAAATGTNAGGATTATTTTTTTCACGAAACGTCATGCGACGTCATATTAATACGCTGTTGCTAACGTTCCATAGAGATTGACGATAATATGTTCATATCAGCGCAGTGCAGTGATAATAGAATTATCGTCGCTCCGGAACAATTGAAAATCAAGCAAATTAGCGATAATGCAAACTATTTTGTATTTTTGTAGTGAGCTGACTGGTATACGTGAACGAGTGTTGCATGTTTCTACAACATTCTATTTAACAAATATATATGTATATGTCTTTTACTTCATACAGTACAAAAATTGAATACATGTAATGTTATCAAAATGTAATCATTATTTGTTAATTTTAGAAATACAGAATTTTAAGGAAGATAACTAAAAAAAGTTGATAACTAAAAAAAGTTGATAACTGGAATTGTTTGATTGTATTTAAATGCTGAAAGTAAAGTGCGGTCCAATTATTTTTAAGGCATGTAAACAAATGTTAATAGATCAACATCTATCGTACAGAAATGAAAGTTACGGTGAAATTCAAACTGGATAATGCATTACTGAAGTTTGATATCTTTTTTATCTCGCGGGGGTCGCACCTTGAACAAAATGACCTGTGGTGGTGTTCTCGAATCTATCTTAGGAATGGGACATGTCCTTAGAACATCTTATCATCGTAAGTCAAGTCTAAGTCGTGTTCTCGAAGCTCGTAACTTTCGATATTTCGCATTTATAGTTTCAACTTTAGGACACATAATTATTTGTCTTAAAATTACCTGAGCTGCGTCCTATCTTTAAAATTCTAAAATTTAAATAAATCTAAAAATGTTTAAGATTAACATTTTTATAACGCGCAAAACATCTTACAAACGTTGCACGACTTCAAACTTTGAACTTCGAATTTTACGATTTGCTAGCACTTCAAACTCGGTTGTCATTTCTAAACAAAGAGGAAATGTGAATGCATTTTCGATAGTATTTAACATTTTTAGTTTTTAATTGCACACTCTAAATTATACATATGTTAGTATACAAAATTTATATTATATTATTAAATATTTTTTTCGCCTCTGATATATATTTTATAAAAACTTTAACTAGACATAATGATTTAGATATAACGTCCTAACATACAAGACGTCTAAGATGACTTCAAGACAATCTTCAGAGTGTCGGAAGAGGATTTTAAGTCCAACCTAAACTTGGTCATGTGTCTTAAGACGAATCGTTGGATCCTTTGACAAAATTAACACAGTTTTCCCAATCTTGCATAAAGTTTAATCATAAAAATTGTATATATACTCTTAATTTTGCGACTCTCGAGCTGATAAAGAGCGAGATATGAAAAATGCCGTGTAATAATTTATTTTTATTTATTCACATGTTTAGGACACATTATCAGGTATTCTTATATACAAATGCAACTTCCAAAAAAAAAACCATAAATATAATAACTTTAAAACACCATATTAAAACCAAAATTTATACGGAACAAACAAATTATTCACAATATAATAATAATAATAATAATAATAACTTTATTTGCAAAGACAGACATAAACCCACTAGGGTTATAGCAAATACAATGTACAATATGCACAATAAGAAACAAATACATATACTAGTAGTGCAAGTTAAACATTTTGATATAGCATATTCAATTAAAAGATATACGTTAGAGCAGTAGATATTAATTAAGAGTCTCCTCTCCTCAGTTCAAAAGACTGTTTAATAAAAGAAACTACTTTATCTATATCTTCTGGTTTTTGGGAATTATTTTCAGTTTTTCGATATAGTTTAGATTTTTGAAGTTGTCATATAAATTTACATAATATTTTATAAAATCATCTCTGAAATTTTTGTTATTGCCACAATCAAAAAATTATAGAAGAACAAATGACAAGAAAACTGATGGTGTAAAATGTAATATGTGCAAGATACATGTACTAGTATTTAAATATACAGACAGAGTACCGGTACCAAGTCCGACTGTCCCAAGTTCCTATCGTTGTTTACGTTTGTCTTGTTTGTGTTTTTCTTGTGTAGTTTCGTGGAGATTGTGGCATGTGACTGTAATTTTATAGCCATTGTAGATGTTTCCTGTTATCCCCTTTGTTACACACATGTATAAAACTTCGTAACTCCTTTACTTAAGAAGGTAAAGTAAGGTGAAAATAAATAATTCTACAATTTTAAGTTGATACCATAAATTGAAAGGGTATTGGTAAAGGAATAAAATCATCTTAAAATATTGATAGATTATGGACGATGTTTTCAAGATATTTCACAATTCTAAAAATGTCGGGAAAAGACTCTCTTGGACTTTAACCTTTCTATAACATGGACACATTACTGATTTTTTTCACATGGAGGGAAATTTTACAATCTAGTGAAATCTTGCTTCCTAACACTAAATGAGCTACTGAAGACTTTCATTACAAGAATATTGGGTGTAATAGGGCATAATATATTACATAGAAATAATGGATAAAATCGAAGAAATCCGAGTGACATTTTCAAATTTCATAAACCTCGCCTTACTACGTCATTGAGTTGAATGCAGGAAAAACGCATGTCCTTTTCGTATTGATAAATGTTCCACTGTTCTAAACCTATGGTGTGATGGGAAGTTGATACTGAACAACGGCAGTGGAATATCGAAGGACCAAAGCACAAAATTACATAAGTCAAAGTTAAGAGCCAAGGTAAAAACGAACACACCAAAAGACGAAGACTAAACACACTACATACACACCAAACACACAAATACTACAAACAGAAAACCCAAATATTCAATGGTCTACATCGGAAAAACGTCTGGCTATTCGCCAACATGGCAAAGTTGTATTACTTTTGATAAATACTTGCCGGAAAATATACATAACATCCAATTTAGTGCTCAACATTATTGTATCAGCTTATAAAATGCGAAAGTAGATCACTGAAGCTGACTTTTGGAAAAGTTTAAAAATACTAGGGCAAGCATAAAAATTTATAACTGTATCAGGATGCTGATATAAAAGTCTCCCAAACGAAGTCCTTAATCAGAAATCCGGGCTACAAAACACTTCCAATCACATCGTAGGCAAGCTGTCTGTATAGTTTCATTCAATTCTGAGCAATTTCCATTTTCCCGCCTTTTTTTCTGTTTCCATGGCAACGGATGCCATTTTGAAGTCTTGGACACCTGAAACCTTTTCCGCATGTCCTAAGCAACCTTCATGTAAATTTTCATCCAATTCTGAGCACTTTGATTTCCCCGCCTTTTTTGCCGTTTCCATGGCAACCTGTGCCATATTGAAGTCTTGGACACCGAAAACCTTATCCCCATGTCCTAAGCAACCTTCCCATTAATTTTCATCCGATTCTGAGCACTTTGATTTTCCCGCTTTTTTTGCCGTTTCCATAGCAACCGGTGCCATATTGAAGTCTTGGACACCGGAAAGCTTTTGCCCATGTCCTAAGCAACTTCCCTGTAAATTTTCATCCAATTCTGAGCACTTTGATTTTCCCGCCTTTATTTGCCGTTTCCATAGCAACCGGTGCCATATTGAAGTCTTGGACACCGGAAAACTTTTGCCTATGTCCTAAGCAACTTCCCTGTAAATTTTATCCAATTCTGAGCACTTTGATTTTCCCGCCTTTTTTGCCGTTTCCATGGCAACCGGTGCCATTTTGAAAATTCCAAGACCCCATTGCATCTTTCGGGATAAGGGTCTATCATCCTGTGAAATTTTGTCAAGATCCGACCATTATTCTTTGAGAAAATGGTCGGACAAATTTTTGGCGGAAAGAGAAGAAGAAGAACTAGATTTTGCAATTGCAAGCAATAGCTGATGTCGCCCCTGGCAGCCAAATCGATGATTCCATCTTGTTCGCACTGTCAAAATCTACCTAGAAATCAATTTTCGTTGAAATCAGACAAAGTTGAAATTTTGACGTAAAATGGCGGCCATCTTGGAAATGGCGGCCATTCTGAAAAATTTTTCACCGTTAGGCATAACTTCACATGGTGTTCCAACTGTGTGCCAAGTTTCAAGTGATTCTGTTCAGGCAACTCTGAGAACTCGCGTGGACAAAAATTATTGGAAGTAAAATAATAATAAAAAAAAAACAATGATAATAACAAAGAAACGGAACAATAACAATATGTCGCCCCGACTACGTCTGGGGCGACATAACAAGAATAAAAATAAGAATTGAGTAAAAACAATAAGTCTCCCCAAACTTCGTTTGGGAGACTTAATAATATAAATTAAAGAAACGTGGATACAACGATGTGAGACCAGTTTAAATTGCCATAAACAACGCATGACTCATTATAATACATTATTAGATGATAAAAATATTATTTAGTTCGGTTCTCACTTACTTGAAACCGGAAGAGGACTGCTACAAGAAGACCCTATGAGTGTTCAACTATAAAGTAAAAAGTGATTGTGTTTGCTTTTAGGAGGTATTTAAAAATATAGGCATTAAAGGTAAAAACAAATGGTAAACGTCTGGAAAGGTTGACATTTAGATATACATGTAGATAAATTAATTTTCACATGACAAGTCGTAGAAAGTAACTTAGACATTATGGTAGTTACACGATTTGGGAATATAACATAGCTTATAGCATAAAATGCAAAAAAGATCACCCGTATTAGCATGCAATTTATTAGACCAAATGATAGTTTTTAAATGCTTTTTAAACCTGAGTACTAGTATTCCGAAATCCTGTATAATCCGACACATTCTCAGGGCCCCACAGTGTGTCGGATTAGACAGGTTTACTGTATACATTTTATCATGTACAAAACGGTAATTATTTCATACCATCAGTATCACAACTGTACGCCGGTACGTATAATGCTACAGATATTAAACATGGTTTTCGATATTAATAAAGGGCTACGTTGAGCGCAGCATGTCGACTGCTGAAATTTGAACAAGTTCAATTTAAAGTGAATGTGGAAACAGTTAAGAGCTTGTCACAGTAAGTAGCTTGATACAGTAATTAGCTGGACACAAACTAGGGAGCATACAATAGCTCTTTTGATCCCTGAAAGCTCCGAAAATGTAACAGTTCTGTTAAATCTGATGACATACTATTTATAGCTTACATCAAGATGAATCCAAAGAAAGAAATCCAATCGAAATACGATTAAAATTAATGATTTAACGTATTTTCAATAATTCTAATTTCGGCCTCATTGACCCTTATTGTAAGAAAACCGTAAGAGATACGCAAAATCTGTTGACATACTACCAAATTACAAAAACAGGAAAACAGCAAACACCTACAATGGCCAGGAACTACAATCACATGCCACAATCCACAAGCAAACTGCACCAGAAAAACAATAATGAAAACAAGAGACAAACATAAGACTACCAAGAGCTTAAACAAAAGGAATCTACAGAAAAAAAATCCAATCGAAATCAAATTAAAAATCAGGTTATCTTTATTTTGAAAAATTGCAATTTTGGTCCCTTTGACCCCTAATAGCCCAGAAGCCTAAGAGATGCCAAAAATGACTTAACGTGCTTCTAAAAGCTTACAACAGGAGGAATTTATAGTAAAAAATCTCAATGAAATCCCTTGAAAAACAGAAATTTTAGGTAATCTGAGCATTGGTAGCTCCAAAAAGAAAACAAGTTATCAAAGCTTTAAAATTCAAGAGTATGTTATTTTTTTCATAAGGATCCATTAGAAAAACGGCATTTAAATCGAACTAGAAAGTAAAAAATTAAATTTTTGAGATTCACCCCTTTTGGGCCCTATTTATCTCATGAAGGGTACATAGGATGTGAAATCCGTTTACATTCTACTGATTGGAATTTTCCTCAGGAACACATTGGATATAATCCATCTAAATCCGGTGAATAATAAAAATTCTACAGCCAAATATGTGAAAACATCAAATTTGCCCTTTCTGGTCCCTTTTCAAAAACGGGGAGTGTGACAAAACCCAAAACCTATTACAGCCTGCCTTTTGTGCCAAGAAACATAGTGTTAAAATTTCATAAGGATCTGAAAATTCGAACTCACGTTAATGATCAAATACAAAAGTGTCTACAGACGACAACTACACCGACGCTGCCGCCGACGACGGCGTCAGCACCATACCATTATACGACCTTAAGAATTTGCGATTGTATAAAATATCAAAAGAAACCTACTTAATAATATGAAAATTCATTTTAAAATAGGTTTTGTAATGAAAAAATATGTTTTATTTCCAACCTTAGGACAAAAATCGATAACCCATTTTATCAGTATTGGCAAACTGCCAAATAAATAAAATTGATTACAACTTGAGGAATAACCGCATTTAGCATTTTAAAGAATGACTTGGTTGCATTAATACCTTTTTATTTATACGGTTAATACGTATACATAAACGAGTAATATTGGTTAATTTGTCTTTTACTGTTAGTCATTTGGAGTTGAAAATTTTGGCATTTTTCATGTTTTTCAACATGACCTGCACGTGGACCCAGGCTGATTCTTTGCATGAATAATACCCTATGTATAATGCATTTATGGTGCAAATATGAAGCTGGGTCCAAATGCAATTCATAGTTAAATTTGATATGAAACGTGATCCATTGGAAGACTTTTCCCATAGGCCCAATGCTAATTACCCTTGATAGGGGTGTAAAAGAACATGGATTTTATCGAATATTTGTCAAAAGATCAAATTATTAGTGTATATTCTAAATAATAGAAATATTATGCTTTATAAATACATAAGAAATGATGAGTTTCCTTGAAGAAAATAATTTTGAGATCCCTTTGGGCCGATTTAGCATGTTATCGCAACCCATCCTTTATTTGTCAAGTATGCCTGCTGAAAGATTATCGTAAAACCAATGCACAAAACTAAAAGACATGTTCTTATCAGGACAATTGTAAAGAAAAACTGGTATAAATCGACCTTTGATTTTATACTTTTCAAATTTCCTTCAATCATATAAAAATTTTGAGACAAAATTTTTTTCATTTTAAGGATGTAGTGGCTATTTATTGTATGGTTAAACAAAAATATATGCCCTTTCAATCACTCATTTATTTATTTTTCACAACCACACAACCTTGTATGAAATAATACTCTGTCGAAACGATGACATATATACAAAAATAGCTAATCAGGGTATCAGGACATGAAAGAGGAACTCTTCAGTTATTGAGGATCTATTATGTAATAGAAAAACGAAAATTGTAGAAATTAGAAGTGGATCTAGGGTGTAGAAAATGCTACAGCAAGGGAATGTAAGAACGTTTTCCAAATTGAAGATTAAATAAAATTTGATACTAAGCAGAAGATGTTAAGCACGGACTTCAAGTTTTAATTTAACACTTAATACTGTTGCACTTAGGACACTTACACAAGGTGGGTCATAGCGTAGATTTAATTTGAATTATAATAGGGTCGGTAAGTCTCGTCGAATTTTGAAAACTTCCGGGTCCAATTTTTGTACCCGAAAGTTGCATTTTGCACGATAATATATTACGTTCTAAATAAAAAATTAAACGTCATAATCCCAAAAACGTCATCTTTTGGCGGGAAAAGTTTTAAATTTCAAGTTTAGCGTGAAATCTCGGAGGAATTTATAGAAAAAAATCTCAATGAAATCCCTTGAAAAACAGAAATTTTAGGTAATCTGAGCATTGGTAGCTCCAAAAAGAAAACAAGTTATCAAAGCTTTAAAATTCAAGAGTATGTTATTTTTTTCATAAGGATCCATTAGAAAAACGGCATTTAAATCGGACTAGAAAGTAAAAAATTAAATTTTTGAGATTCACCCCTTTTGGGCCCTATTTATCTCATGAAAGGTACATAGGATGTGAAATCCGTTTACATTCTACTGATTGGAATTTTCCTCAGGAACACATTGGATATAATCCATCTAAATCCGGTGAATAATAAAAATTCTACAGCCAAATATGTGAAAACATCAAATTTGCCCTTTCTGGTCCCTTTTCAAAAACGGGGAGTGTCACAAAACCCAAAACCTATTACAGCCTGCCTTTTGTGCCAAGAAACATAGTGTTAAAATTTCATAAGGATCGGAAAATTCGAACTTACGTTAATGATCAAATACAAAAGTGTCTACAGACGACAACTACACCGACGCTGCCGCCGACGACGGCGTCAGCACCATACCATTATGCGACCTTAAGAATTTGCGGTTGTATAAAATATCAAAAGAAACCTACTTAATAATATAAAAATTCATTTTAAAATAGGTTTTGTAATGAAAAAATATGTTTTATTTCCAACCTTAGGACAAAAATCGATAACCCATTTTATAAGTA
>MJUU01032326.1:117358-154846 GCA_002080025.1 Modiolus philippinarum
CGCTATCCAAGATTGGAACTCACTTCCTGATTCCATCAAATCTATCACCAACATAACTCGATTTAAAAAGGAAGTGAAATGTCACTTACTGGATATTAGAAAGAACTGATATCACATTGATTCCACCTTAAAGACCAACTGCGCTACCATTTTCGCCTGCTATTAATACTTTGACCTCAGAAATATTTAAATAAATCATATTACGTTTAAACTTATTTTTGAAGGACCCCATTGGAAATAAACCGGAAGGTTTTCATGGGTTATCCTTGGTTGGCGAGATCAACATAAGTTTTTATTGTGATGAGATATTTTTGGGGTCAAAAATTAAGATGTTTTTAAATTATATGAAATTTTTAATCACAATCTTAACTTATTGATTTGTAACCTAAATATATTTTACCTTTTACCTTTACCATTTGTGCAATGCCTGAGTATGAAAAAATAAGATAATAAAGATTGGTGAAACAAACAACAAAATAGGTCCAGCAACGTGTGTTATATTTAGCATATTGACTTTTGTAGAAGGGTGATTTTTATTAATATTTTTATTGGAGTCAGCAGGTGCTTAGGAATTTGCTTTTTATGCCTGCACATTGATTTGTAAAAATTAATGTCGTTATTCCACGACGTAAGATTAGATTGCAACTAACGTAATCGATTTATTCTGGAAAAGGCGTCTTTATAATTTGACGTTAGTTGGTGTATAAAACTTGTACAGTTCATGCACTACTGACAGATATTATGACTGTCAGTCGGTCTTTGACTGGTATTGTATGTCTAGCGTAGAGAAAGATGAGTGTTGGCTCAACATTGAACAGTCACTAATTCTCTACACTATTTTGTGTCAAAAAAGACTGTCCAGTTTTTAGCCAACGTTTACATGTCCTCCTCGGATTTGATACAACAATGTTTCTGCACTAAAATCGGAGAACGCAGATACGCTTAGGCAAGGACCATTTGATTTTCGGTGGGGGGGGGGTCTGGTATTTTTATCCGAGCCGGGAAGTTTTTTCGCCCGTATAGCAGGCCAGATTATTTTTTTCCCATAAACACAATGCTAGGAAATTTTACTGAGCCAGGCTATTTTTTAATGGACAGGATCCGGGCCAGATTATTTATTTCAACCAAGATACTGGTCATAGAAATTTTTTGCCAAAAATCGGGGCCAGAAAATTTGTTAAAAAAATACCAGCCCCCCCCCCCCGAAAATTAAATGGTCCGTGTTTTATTTAGTAGTTGGGAAAGAAAATAAAACATATTTTGTAAAGAACCACACTGAGTCAAATAAGAAGTACACGGAGAATGACGTAATCTAGATGTTTGAATTTTTAATAGATAATATTTTTGTCGAATTTGGAGGCCGCGTTTTTCAACAGACGATCGGGATTCCCACGGGAACTAACTGTGCGCCACTTTTAGCTGATCTCTTTCTTTTCCCGTATGAGGCCAAGTTTTTACAAGGGCTAACACAGAAAAAAAACAAAAACATTTAGCCCAGTACTTTTATTTCAGCTTCTGCTACATAGACAATGTACTTTCTCTTAATAATCCAAAATTCAAGAAATATTTACATCAAATCTATCCCAATGAGCTTAAAATTAAAGAGACCACTGATACCCCTACTTCAGCTTCGTACTTAGATCCTTTTAATATACATTGACGAAGAGGGACGTTTGAAATCTAAGCTATTATGACAAACGTGATGATTTTAACTTCCCAATTGTTAACTTTCCCTTTCTAAGTAGCAATATACCTACCTCTCCAGCCTATGGAGTGTACATTTCACAGTTGATTCGTTACTGTCGAGCATGTAGTCTATATAGTGATGTTTTGAATAGAGCAAAAATACTGTCCCAAAAGCTGCTTAATCATGGATTTGTTCAGCCTTTGTTACTATCATCCCTTCAGAAATTCTATGGCCGTCACCATGACATAATTGACATTTAAGACGTGTCTGTGTCCCAGATGAAAACGGACATTTTCAGCTAGATTTCACGTTCACGAATTTGACATAAACGGATTTGACTCAACCATGGATTCACTCACTGATAATGTGACGGATGTCGCTAGTGGAGCAGGACATGCTTACTTTTCCGGAGCACCTGATATCACTTCCGGTTTTCATGAGAGTTCACACTTTGAGTGCCTTAGTTTTTGTCGTATTTTTATTTCCGTGCATTGAAGCTGTCTCACGTCCTTGTTTTGTCTTTGTTTTTGTCTGTTGCCGTTTTTGACATGTGTTTGGACTTCGATTTTTGTGGTCATCGCTTGCCTTGTTCTTTCGGTATTCTACTGTCGTTGTGTCAACGCTACCTGCGCTGTAAAGAACTGTCAGTTATTGAGAAGAACTGTCTAGTGTCGTCTAGTACTGAGAAGAACTTAGCTAGGGAAAAGTCAACGTTGATCAGTCATTGTCAATACTACCTGTGTCGAGAACGACTGTGCCGTTTTGAGGAGAGCTGTTCAGTCTGTCAACGCTTGTACGTTTTTCTCAATGCTACCTGCGTTGCAAAGGATAGTCAAGCGCGGGAAAGGACCGTCCATTGTTGAACCAACACTGGTCAGTCCTTTTCAACGCTATTTGTAAATGTCTATCTAATATATCTTTACATATGATAATGATTTGTTTTATTTTTGCAGATTAGCAATTTTTTTATACAGACATCTTCAAAATTACTTTTTATCGTGAGATTCGTATAAATAAATAAAGGTTAATAAGTCAACATTAATATTGTATAGAATTGGAAATTACGGTGCAATTTAAACGTAAGTGGATAATGCATTACTAAAAGTTTTATTATTTTTATCTTGCGGGATCGCACCTTGGACAAGTTGACCTAGGGTGGTGTATCTAAGGAATGGGACAGGTTCTAAGACCATCTTATGACATGTCATTTCACAAGTCGTGTTCTCGAAGCTCGAATCTTGACATTTTTCGACTCAAATTTTGACACCTAGTTACATTATGCAATGGAAGGGAAGTTTTGGGGCGCCATAAAACCGATTTAAATCAACATTTCTTTTGAAATGCCTATACCAAGTCAGTACTATTGCGGTCAAAAAAATTTTCGATGGTTTCCACCTGGTTTGTCTTTTTCTCTCATTTACTTTGGCTCTTGACAATTCTATTCGGTAATTTTGTTATTATCCCATTTTTAGAATAAGAATATAACAATTTTCTAAGTAATAGGAAAAAGAAGGGAAACGGGGAATGTGTCAAAGAGACAACGACCCAAAGGGGAGCAACAACAACCCAAAGCTACCATAAGATCTTCAATGAACAGTGAGAAAACCCCACACCAAACGGTAGGTCGGAGTCGGCCCCTGAATAAAGGGTAATCAAGCTCAGCGAAATAAACATCATCCTAGACTCCCATAGACACAAAGTGAACAAACTAGAAAACAGACAAGGACACACAAAGGCTTAATAAATTTCCTGACTTAGGACAGGCGCAAACCTGCTGCGGCGGGGTTAAACTAGTTTTATTGGGCCCAAACCTTCCCCCTATAGCCAATGTGATAAATCAAAAAAAACAATCGTAACAACAGTAAAATTCAGTTGGCAACAGGACTGGGTCAATTGTTAAAAATGAAACTGAAAGAACTAAATATACGGACATATACATGAAATCACAAGAGACTACTAGCAGTTAATTGACATGCCAAGTTTTTTTTTCTTCTGATAGCAGCACAGCCCTAACCTCCTGGGTTGGCGAATAGCTTCTAGGACAAATAATTCCTATGTAAGTGAGAACCGAACAGTATGTCTAAAAAGGAATAATCAAAGGCTAATGGCAACATTGAAAACACCAAGAAACAAAGAGATAACATGAGGACGCCACAGAAAGGAAAAATGAAGACACACACAGATATACAAGGATGAAGGTACCGATTAAAAACATGGGTGAGATTAGCCTCACCGTTAGAGTAAGCATCTCCTAATTTTAATAAGACATTCACCGTTTTGAACATGTCAGTTCCGGTAGTAAAGTCAAATCCAGTAGAAGAAAATTGAAAAAAACAACTTCAGCTTTTAAGAAAAGGATATGTTATCATCTGGGAAACGGATATCTAACAGCGGTTTGTGATATCGACCGTTAACCTTCTGTAGTGATTACTTCAAATTATGGGTAATATACCCTTCTATTTGCGAGCAGCCGAGCTCTATCAAGGTAGTCACGGTATCGAGAGCAAGACCTTGAGTAGCTAATGATTTGGTTGATGTGAGACTCCATATGCTGGCGCTGTTGGAATGTTGCACAGGGATTCGCTTCCGTAATCATACTATCAATGTACGGTCGACTGAAAAATCGTAATTTTTCAGTCGACCGTACATTGAAAGTAATTTTTCAGTCGACCGTACATTGAAAGTATAATTACGGAAACGAATCCCTGTGGAATGTTGCCACAAAAAGGGGAATTTGACTATTACTAAATACCGAAGTTACTGTGATTTTCATTTGAAGATTAAAGTCATCGTGTTTTTCATCCAGCCTACTTTATAATGATCCCCTGTTGTCAATGTCGAGATAAAGGTCAAGGAATAAGGCCAATGTGGAAGTATCATTAATTTCGAGTTGTTTGGATAGATGAGATGAAAAAATATCACCAAAACGAGGCTTCTTTAAGATAAGATGTCATCCATATAACGAAGGCTGATATTAAAGGATTGGGCTTGTTTTTTTATCTCCATTTGAAGAAAACCTTCGATGAAATCAACCTTATATAAGCGGAGAAACAGATTGACCGAAAAAGGTGAACAATTTGTGTCCATTAGAATTATTATTGTCTCTTTAAAATCGAGTCCTCCAAACTGGACTAATATAATCCTTGGTAGTGGATTTGGAATCCTATTTTGATATTCTTTGCAATTAGTACTTTTTAACTACTTTTGGATTATTGCTTTCCATATTATTTGATTCTAATACTGCTGATGAGAGGTTACTCCTTGAAACACGTGTACAGAATAACGAAATTCACCGTTTATTATGCAACTTTGGTATTTTTGTACTTTGTTGAACAGACACTCTGACATTTCAATCATTTCTTTGTCTGAATCTTTTTTCTCTGATTCAGAGACGTATTTTAAAAATTCCCGTATGCTTTTTATTTCCCTATAACAATGTATTTGTATCTTCGTTCACTTGTAGCTGTTCTTACGGGAGAAAAATCAATGAGTTTTAAAATCTTTACGCCGATATTCCAGTCGTTTGTGAAGAAAGGGAGCATAAAGTGGGCAGTAGTCAAAAGTTTTAATACTGTTACAGTGTGATAATGATCTACAGTTTAATATGTCAAGTAGATCTTTGGAGTTTTTCAATATCCACATTCAGTTTACACCACTTCTTGAAAAGCAAGTACTAGTATTATGATATTACTTCAGTAAAGATGGAGGTTAACAACTTCAAAATGAACTTTGTAGAATATTTCGAAGATCCAGCGATGTTCAATAGTTTGAATGCATTGTGCATTTGTGTATTGGTACCCAGTACAAAGAAAGGAGATCAGTGTCTTCACATTGGTCGAAATACCAGTTGAAAACAAAACAGATTTATGGTGGACCAGAGGTCCCCGAGGCTATCATCAGCCCAATAACCCAACTTATCTGACATGAAAAGAATGCCTTGCTTTTTATAGAATTTTACAGTTTTTATCAAAATTGTAACCCTTTAAAAATACTGGGGCTTCATTTAGTGTATGGCACTCGGTGGATGTCCTTGGTACTAGATTTGGGCTCCCTTTTAGATATATTTGGCAATGGGTACTTTTTTGACTACTAGTACTTTTGGATTGTAGCTTTCCATATTGTTTGATTTTAATGCTGCTGGTTAGAGGTCACTCCTTGAAACACGTGTACAGCATAACGAAATTTACTATTTATTTTGCAGCTTGAGTATTTATTGTATTATGGAACTGCAAAATCTCCTCCTTAGACAGAGGGATAGCTGTTTAGGTTGGATTGCCGTTGGAATTACCAACACCTATATAATAAAATACTAAATACCAAAGTCACTGTTAACTTCATTTTTTAGAGCAGATGGCCATTTCTTGAAAATTTAAGTGTATCTATCTCTGATTGATTTTGGTCATTCCTTTCAAATTGTATACTATAATGAAATGTGCGTAGATAAACTATCGCCTACCAAATAATGTTCGATATCAAGATGGGATTTGATTTTTACCAAAAATGGGTATTTCTTCCAAGCCGTCATAACATGCATATTGTAGATATACAATGTACATATATAGTAATTTTTATAATCTAAATATATTTCTGATATGATTACATCTTAATTTCTCTAACGGACATCCATCGCTATTATTCACATAACAGGTACTATTTGCGAAGCAGAAAATACTTACTGTTCGTTCCGGAGCATTTCACTTAGCTCTTTTTCTAAGGAGTTTGTAACATTGTAGACTCCAGTGGAATGATTCAGAAATTCATCTTCCATCCTTTCAAATGACGTTACGCAAGATAAGCTTCCTTGTAGAGTCGTGTTGAGCAATCAAGAACGTTCAGAAAAAATGACGATCCAACCATGCCGTTGCAGTTCGGAATCGGACAATTAGTAAATGTCTTTCCTTTCTGTAAAAAAAATGATGCGCAGTGAAGTAACGATGTCTGCCATGGAACCTGATTGTTTTGATTGAGTTAAGACATAAGAAACGTTTACTTTATTTTAAAAAAGAAATTCATTGAAATATAATTATACTATAACTAATCCGAGATTCTGATTATCGCAAATTCTAACATGGCTCCTGTAAATCGTCAACCAGTATAATACTCGATAACCATATATTTCGCACATGCGCAAATGGTATCGGAAAATGAGCAAACGGGATGAAAAACAACAATGTTTTTTATTTTGTTCGTCTTTCTTTATGAAGGAAATAAAGGTTAAGAACAGTTTTTAACTAAATCATGTCATTCAGACAAGTAAATGTGTATTGTTTTTGCTTTAGATTTGAATTTTGAACTTGCATCTGTTTGAAAACGTCAGATTGTGTATTGTGACGTCATAGACACAAACAGCAATGGAGACGGGAAATCCGCCTTCTCTTAGGTCGCTTCAGAATGGAAAACTCCATTTTCTGTCATATTAGAATCGAAATAATTCATGGCAGGTATATGGTTATTGTCATTTAACCATGGGCTGGGCCTTTATATTCGTAAATTTAACCCCTCGCTAACGCTCTGGGTTAAATTCGAATATAAAGGCCCAGCCCATGGTTAAATTTCCAATAACCATATACCTGCCATGAATTATTTCTTAAATATTCAACGAATGATCGAACAACGCAGTAATTCACGAATGTGCGCATGAGTGAATTACAGCGTTTTTCGATCATGAGTTGAATATTTTCGATAATCAGAATCTGGGATTAGTTATTGTCTTTATTATATAGATCAGTTCTCTCATAATTAATGGTTTGATTTAAGATTTTTTTTCATGAACTACATTTTCCGTGTTAATCCGCAGAGACGTTTACTTAACAACAACTTTGACGACGTCTATTGTGACGTCACTTCCTAGAGTGAAATTATGGAGAATAATTTCACAGTTAATTATCACTTTTCTTTCACTGAGAAATTTCAGTCTTTCACCGTCCTCTATATAATAAGAAATTTTAAAGCAAAAGGGTTTTCAATTTTTTCAACTCAAAATTGTTGGATGCATTTGGCAAGAGTATGGTGCATGATAATAGTACATGAGAATTGAAAATTTGAGATATTGCCTTTCATTGTTTAGAATATTCAAGGATGTAAATAAATAACTAATTATATACCAAAATTACTGGTAATTTCGTTTTTTCATATGACAATTCGACAACTAATCTCTCTTCAGTAAAGATCAAATAAATATTTGAAAGGCCATAAATCGAAATATGCATCATATGTGTGAAATATTGTACATATTGTGATGTACTTTGTTATTTGTGCTTCTCTGTACCATTGTTTATTGGTTTATGAGAATAAAGATGATGATAATAATGATGATGATATCAACTGATAGAGACTAAATAACCAATAAGATCTAAACAGAAAGCAAAAATCGGCCGAGGACACAGTATTGCACAAGGGAGAGAATCCTTGGTTTTATATAAGTTTTAAAATTAAATATCTATTTAAATATCGCAAAGCTCCAAATAATTTTTGTCTTTTTTCCCCTTTCTGCAGATGGTCGGTTCGTTAACATTTAAGTGTTAATAACCCTGATTGATTTTTTTTCCACTCCTCTCAAATTTGCGTACTGTAATGACGTATCAATATGAAATGTGCGTGGATAAATTTTCGCCTACCAGATACTGTTCAATATCAAAATGTGATTTTAATTTTTACCAAAAATGGGTAAGTTTCCCAGCTCTCACGGGATGGAAAATTCACCATATTCATATATAGTATTTTTTAATAAGATAAATATAGAGGCTTATCATCAAATACCAAATTAGTGCAAATGTGAGTATTTTGGCACATGATTTCCATTTTTGTGCTTGAGGCAAAAGGTAACGGTTAACTAAAACAAAATGAAATGGATATTGGGAAAAATAATTCAAACAGACTACTTAAGACCGAATAACTTACTCAAGTCAAAGCTATGAGCATTGAAAAGATCTGTGCCGTCTCCAACATTTATATTATTTTTTATTTACATTAAGTTCTTGCTGCTACGGAAGTGCTACCCACTAAGCTGATGTTAATATCAAGTACGATAGTACTAGAGGATGGTGAAGTGGTTATAAAATAACTAAATACCGAAGTTACTGTAAATTTAATTTCTGCATATGAGCATTTCGACAACTTATGTCTCTTCAGTGCAGATAAAATCTAAACGTTTGGAAGACCATAAAATCAAAGATGTGTAAAAACTGATAGAGAACAAATAACCAATATGAGCCAAATCAGCTAAGGACAGAGCTTTGCATGGGGAGATACTCCTTAGTTTTCAACAAAATTTACAAAAATTTGGATATTGTAAGGTTCGAAATAGAATCGGCTTTCGGGTCAGCACCGAAGTACTGACTACTGGGCTGGTGAATACCCTCGGGGACTAACAGTCCACCAGCAGTGGCATCGACCCAGTGGTAACAAATAACTTAATACCGAAGTTACTGTAAATTTAATTTCTGCATATGCGCATTTCGACAACTTATGTCTCTTCAGTGCAGATAAAAACTTAACGTTTGGAAGACCATAAAATCAAAGATGTGTAAAAACTGATAGAGAACAAATAACCAATATGATCTAAATGTAAAGCCAAATCAGCTAAGGACAGCGCTTTGCATGAGGGAGATACTCCTTAGTTTTCAAGTATATGATTTTATAAGTTATAGCATATGATCTTTAAAGTTATAACATAATAAGCATTAAGTAAGTTGAAGCTTATTTTGTTGTTGTCGAGGTTGTCGAAATGACCATCTGCAGAAATTAAAATCACAGTAACTTCGGTATTTTGTTGTTCTGTTACACTTTAAATAATAAACATAACCCCTATAGATAAATTTGATATGAAAATATAGTTTCTACAACGAGTACTAAGTTGATTATGAAATTATTCACATAGAGCTAAATAAATTTTGCAAATGTTTAAAAACGAAGCTTTTCGAGTTTTTTAAAAGTAGAAAATTTATTTAATAAGATGTGAAAAATTTCATTATCAACATGTTTAAGGTTACACGATACCGAAAAACGTAACGTCACGAGTTATCGTTCTTACAGTTACGCCCTTCTGAACGTTTTGCAGATCTCGTGAGTCAAATGTAAACTATACTCAATTACTAGGCTATTATTTACATGAAAACTTGTTGGGGTTATAATATGAGGATGCCTATTTGCTAATATTAATTATAGTAACACATTTTAAAATTTTTTGAAGATTCAGACTGCGTCTATTTTCTATTTCTATTAATGTTCTTAATAGATTTGACGCGAATTGTTCCTTCCCCAGTGCTGGGAAATATTTTTATCAAATCTATTAAGTGTTGGTTATATTTGCTAGAAATTATAGAACGTTTGTTTCCTCACTGCACAACATTTCGGATAAAACACACACAGTAGGGACAGAAACATATGCTGCTATATATCATTTAATGGGGTCACATATGAATTCCAGAAATCTCCCCGTGCTATATATTTGAAATTACGAAGAAACTACAGGCTTTGCTGAATGACGGATTTTCACCAATATCTGTTTTATTTCTAATCACTTTTTGTTTAATAATAATTACAGAAATTATAACTACATTTTAGTGGTTATTTTGATGAGTTGCTCTCCAAGTTCAAATGCAAAAAGACTTGCAAAATACTCCATACTGTCATCAAAGTTTATGGATTTCTCGGGATCATATCGTTTCATCTTACAAGCCGATAAAGAATGACCAGCCTCTTTATCACTGTTTTATAACTCGGATTTGTCTGATTCTAACACTTTTAGGAAGGGTTTAATATGTTTGTGTGCTACAATCTAGAGAGTACTAGTCAATATATCTATATTTCATGACTGTCTCTGGATTGACATATTTCAGGAAGGGTTTTACTTCACAAACACGGAGCGATTAGTGTTAATTTCTGTATCTTTACATTTAAACCAGGTTGAAACCGCTCAACAAATTAGAGAAGGGCTCGGAGGACTAGGTTCAATTTTTTTATCTATTGTTCTTAGGTTAAGACTAGATTAAAAGGAGTTTCACTCTATAAGTTCGAGATCATAAAATCTATATTTGTTTGTGTTTTCGTTGTGTGATAATAAGAATCTCAGGTTATGAAGTAAATACACATAAGACAAAATCTTTACAAAAACATGGTGTAAAACTTAGCAATTGAACAACGTTCTTCATCTTGAATTCACTATGAAGGCTTCAAACAATTCCCCACAGTTAGTTCAAAACAGCTCAGGTTAAAACGGAATTCATTGCTAATTGTCGAACAATATCATATCCATGTCTTATATATGCCAACAAGTTTACAGATTTCATAAATTGATAAGTTTATAAAAGATATGAACATTTGATATCTAAATATGATGCGACTCGCAAAAAGCTTGTTACTAAGGGCATTTCGCACCCTTGTTTTTTACGAAATATTAAAAAAATGTCAAAAACTGATAAAGAAAATCCAGAAAAACTGGGACGTAACTTACATTCTTTACGTAATAGGGAAATTGAGAGGATATTCTTCATGATTCCGTTAAATTGGCTTTGGGATCCAATGACCTTAGATTTTACAGGTATACTGGCCTCTCATTGATATTGCCGATGTCTATTGAAATCCAGGATGATTCTTTACCAAACCCTTCGGGAAGTTTTAAATTTGATTTCCATGCCAAAGTGCGACAGTGTTTTCTAAGCCGACTAGGCTCCTAGAGCTAGCTGGCAGATTAGCAGCGAGCACTCCTTGACCCTTTTTTCCAAATTACGTTTTGTCTTATTCTTTCCTTCTCAAGATTGTAGTCTTGGAATTAGTAGTCTACCTGTATTGGGTTTATTTTGTATGTTTATTAAGCTATGATAGGGAACTGGTCAAAGAAAGGGGAGGTTAGGGTTCCCATAGATCAGTTTAGTCCTACCACTAGCTCTTGCTAGTGCCTGTAGCAAGTCCGGCTATCCAGAGTTCCTATCTTCTTCTATGTTTGTCTTTCGTCATTTTATTGTTATTCTTGTACAGTTTCCTGATGGATTGTGCCATATGATTGTAACTTTCGACCATTGTATGTGTTTCCTGTTATCTTTCCTACATTAATTCTCTTTTTTCTTACAACAACCCTGTTGTTCACATTGTACTATTTGTGGAGGAGAAACACTTTGTCCTTTGTCTGAGGTGTTTTTTTTTCTTCTGCCCCAGTTTGACTCTAATATCAAACTACTTGACTTTTTCCTAGCATTTGAAATATGTCTGCCAGACACTTGGTTGGAAATAAAGAATCATTAATTAAGAAAAAATAAACTTCCTTTAAACATTTTATCAGAAACCTTAAACTAAACAATGGATTTTCGAATATTTGAAGACTAAATTATTTGATACATCTGTCAAGAGCACATGTACCACAAAAGCACATTAGCCATATCACATTAAAATATGATGCAGCACTGATTGGGTTTTAAATTTTAATAATGGTGCATTTACTGACATCTTCTCAAATCTATGTAGCCTTCTATGTTAGCATTAAATTCCAAAAGGTTTTAGTGATATATTTGTAGCTGTTTCTCGTCGATTTATATAAGTCAGATTTATCCTGGTAACTTGATAGTTCCTTAGCTCTAAGCTTCAAACAGGGAACACGTCCACTTCCTGTTTCAAATAATATCGCCTGAAATCCTGCCACCTAGTGTAAGATGATATAGCTTGCACATGAGAATTGACTATTTGACGATTTGCCCCATTCAATTATAATATGATATACAAGGACGTAAATAAAAAACTAAATTACCAAAAGTATTGTGCATTTTATTGTACAAATGGTTCGACAATTGATGTCTCTTAAATGCGGATCAAAACAAAATATTTGGAAGGCCATAAATCGCAATTTCCATAGTTAAACGCTGGTAGAGAAAGATAATCAATGAGATCTAAATATTACAAAAGGAGCGAAGGACAAAGCTTTGCACAAGGGAGATACTCCTTAGTTTTGAATTCTCAAGTTCAGTTATTACGCGCAGCACCGACGTACTAATCTTCTGGGTTGTTAAAAACCCTGTAGGACTACAAGTTCACAAGCACAGGCATCCATTTTGTTTCTGCACATGGCTATTTCGTTTTGCCATTCCTTTCAAGTGACGCCCCAATATGAAATGTACGTGGATGAAATATCGCGCCCACCAAATACTGTTCAATATAAAAATGATATTTCGTTCTTTACCAAAAATGGGTATTGGATCCAAATTAAAAAGAATGCATAGTGTAGCATGGGAAGACAGATCTACATACAGCGATTTATAATCTAATACTCAATAAATGTAAATGTGAGCATTTTGACAAATAAGTTTCCACAATGAGACAAAAATAAAAATAAAAAGTTGAAATGTTCGTTGGGGAGAAATTTATGCCAAAAATGCTACAAATAAAGACAAAAATAAATGACCATTTTTAAGACAATGCTAAATGCAGGACAGAGATCTTTTGAGTCTATGAAATTTTAAACATTTCAACTTAAATTTGTAATTGTAAGTATCAATTTCCCGCTGCCACTGAAGTTCCAGCATCTGAGCTAACGTAGATCTCGAAAACCATAGGACCAAAAGGTTGTGGGATAGTAATCCAAAAATATATGACCTCTAAAGTTCTTTTGAGATATGAATGTTTGCTTTCTCCTTGCTTAACATGGTTGATAAAATTATACACTTTCAAACATTCACAGCTAAGGGGCAGAAATTTATAGTTACATCTATGAATGCAAGGAATCATATTAAAAAATACTAAAATTACGAAGATACTACAGACTTTGAATGGTGTGGAAGTTCGTTGATAAAAATAACATACGATAAAAAGGATTTATAAAAGTCTATAAAAAGTATTATTGAGTCAAAATTCATTGATGGTTGAGCTCGATAAATGTTTTCATATATATAGTTTTGCTAACTATATAATTCCAAAGAAATAAAACACAATGACCAACTTGAGAAAGTAATTCTCCAGTAGGAAATATGAAATCATGCTAAGATAAGACATGTGTGAAGTCTTCTTATCTTACTTTTAAAACTTAATCAAAAATTAAACCAAGCATCACTGTTTATTGCGTGAAACAATAAAATACCGATAATTGAGCAATGTCGACAACTTATGTCTCTTCAGTGCAGATCAAATTCAAACATTTGGAAGATCAAAATAAAAATGTCTGAAAGAGTTTATCGAGTATTCAACAAACGACCAAAACAACCATAAATGTAAAGTCGAAATCAGCTAAGGATAGATCTTTGAACGAAGCTTGTTTAATAAGAAAGATTCTATGCTGGCTTCAAAAGTGAGGTATTGTAGATCGGGCTTGTATGTATTTTACATTGTTCCTTGTATTGTAACTACAATAAATGTGAGGTAAAAAATAACCCGTTTTGATTTAAGAAAAGAGAAGAAAAAATACAAACGTAACAATATTACTATCGCAACGTCTAGGGTAAAAAATGTTACAACAAAAGACAGTTTACATACAATGACTTTTGTTCTTCTTATCTGTAAAGTTCGATATTCCTAGATCCCAGTTTCTTTGAAAGTCTAAGATTCACAAAATAGTGGAAATATTTGTTGTCTTAAATTTTCGGTGATTCCGACACAGCAGCACTTCAATTCTATTCTGAATCTCATTTCCAAATTAGAATGTCCAAGGTTCACAAAAAGGAGAAATGTTCGAATTCACACACTAGTTCGAGCACAAATTTATGGTAACAATATTGTCACACATTTGGAACACTATATACTTTCTCTCTTAGATGCAAGAAGTCCTTTATAACATATCATCGACGATTTTTTTTTTTCATTAGAAACGGATTGTTTTCAAATTAAATGCATATAAAGTTATAATTCTAGAATATTCTATACATTTACATATTACAAAATATATATTCTATGATATTCTAATTATAGCAAGAAATAACTAAAGACCGATATTACTGTGAATTTAAAGCTTGACCATGAGACCTAGGTCAAGTACAAAAGAATTCTTCTTACTTTCCACTCCTTGTATGTGTACTTTCAATTGTTTGTTTATGTACTTTCACCTGTTTGCTTGTGGACTTTCCGCAGCGTGTTTGTGTACTTTCCATTTTTTGTATATTGTGAATTAGTTTTTTCCTTTCCTATAATGTACTTTTTGTGTCGCCCACACAAATTGCAGGTTCGACACATAGGGATAACTATCTGTCATCTTGCGTTCATCTGTTAAGTTTTGTTAACTCAGAGGAAAGGATCAAAATGGATATAAGTGACATTAAAATAGCTCCCAACGACTCTTTTGGTTAGGTAAATTTATAAAAGTAAAGATTAATAATATCATTATAGCAGCGACGATAAGGTTTGGTGTTATAACAAGAAAATTCATTAAACCGGTATCCAAGACTCGTTATACACCTTTCGTCATTCTGGAAAAATGAGCAATCCCTGGTGTAGGGCTTGCCATCCACCATTCCTGTTAATTTGGTTTTTAATGATTTCAGCCAGAGAAGCTGATCGGAATATGAAAACTAAAGGACACTACTAACTGGAGCAAAGTGATATCAACAGCATACAATGAACCTTTTGGCTACGTGATCTAACCAACAATAATAAAAAATTGCAATTCAGGTAAACAAAATACTACCAAAAACCAGATCAGGCAAGGACGCTTTTAAGATGACAATATATTCTTAAAACTTTCAACTGTTTTTTGTGTTATTTCTTGGAGTTTTGGAAGTATGATATTGTTTTATGTACATGTACAGTCTTATACACTTGTATAAAAACAAAGGTTTACTTAAGGCATAAGTTGTAGAAATGCGCATAAGCAGAAACTAAATTAAGAGTGAAGATATTTTGTACGATTGTTGTTTTGTCAGAGATTCAATGCTCAAGTCTGAAATGCGTTAATTTATAACTGCTTGTTGTTGTGACCTAGTTTTCTGTAGCACATCTCAAATGTTTGTTTAAATCAAAGTAAACGCTGATACATTAACTCTTAATCAGTTTCAATATGAAATCTCTTGTGTGGTTTATAATTCAATAGTAGGAGTTAAATGTTCAAATCACTACAGCTTGGTGTTTCATTATAAGTCAAGAAAAAATAATAAATAGAATGATAATTTTTATAATTTTAACATATAATAACATACGTATACGCTTTATTATAATTTGTCCACATATCGATATGTCATTGGAACTTTTCGTGGAAGAGTTAACTATGTCAAAAAAGAAGTAAAGCCTTAATTTCATTTAAACAATGAAATGAAAAGGAAACATTCGCCATTTAAAAACTGAAGGTTCCGTGCTTTTAAACACTTAATTCAAGATCAACCGATTTCAACCATCAACAAATATGCAAAATGGTCAAACAAGGTTATTAGAACCCCAAAAAGAGGTACCGCGTGTTCCATATATTTAAGAACAAAGGCACAAACATTCGGATATTTAGCAAATAAAGAAGCGTTCAAAAAATCACATGCTCAAAAGTACAGTGAATCTTAAAAAAAGAAAGCAAGAGACGTCAAACATGCAAAGGCAAGTAACATTAATCAAACTGGAAGTCAATGATTGGTAGTCTTAATCTACATGAAATAATAAAAAAAGAAATGAAAACAGTACAGGCTTGTCCAGGGTTATGGTATTTGACAGCAATATGTTGTATCATCAGTCATAAATTTTCAAAATTAGGGAGTTTTACCTTAATAGTCGTTTAAATTTGTATACTCATGAAGCAGAACTTTTTATTAACAGCAACTGAAAATTCACAATATTGACACTTTGTGATCAGAGAGAGATAAATGCGTTTCAATAGCCCTTATGAAAAAAATAAATCGTGTGCAGAATTTTTGAAATCATTAAATAGGAAAACATTCTGAAACCCTTGCATTTATTCGTGATCCCCCAATTCTGTGACATCCCCTTTTGCGAAGGTTTTATCCTCTTGGGTTGCTTCCACATTTTAGCCACAACAGTAGAAAATAAAGAAAGTCGAGATACATTGTTTTTACAGTGAATGAAGTAAAATTGACTACAGTTTAATACAACAGTACATGTTGAAAATCATAAACAATAACAAAAAAGGGGAAAAAAAATGAATAGAAGACTTTAAATACATGTATGTCATTCCCAAACAAGTGGTCCTGTATAAGCTTTCCCAGCTTTTAACCAGATCCTGTCAGGTTTTCTTAAATTGTTTTCTATATAGTATTGTAAACTGTTATCGATACTGAATGAAATAGTTTAAACTAAAATATAAACGCAATCTGAATCTTTCTAAAATGTACGTTTAAACTGTATAAATATAATTAATCTTAGCAAATAGGCATCCTCATATTAAATCCTAGGTAAGTTTTCATGTAAATCAGAGCCCAGTATTTGAGTATAGTTTAAATTTGAATCATGGACCGTACCGTTAAGAACGATAATTCATGGCGCTACGTTTTTCTGTATCGTTGTACCTTAAACAGTTTGGTCAGGTGACTGTGGAAATATCAAAGTGAAATTTTTGGTGGCACTGATAGCTCTGAAACAGTCACAGCTATAAACGATTCAATCTTCCAAAAATAAAAAAAAAGAACTAGATCATTATATGAAATATCTGGAGTACTTTGTTGGGAGCAAACAAATTAACAAATAATTATTAAATTCCTATATAAGGTACTTTGTAGAGTTTGATTTCGACCTATTAAGCCCTATAGAAACCGAAAAGGCATTTTAAAAATATGAGTACTGGGGACCATATTGCTCTTTTTATACATGGTCCTATAAAACTACTTTAAAAATCGGACTAGAAATAGAGAAATGTTTTATTTTCTGTCTATCTTTTCACTTGTACTTCTAAAAACTGTAAATCTATTCGGACACCTCAGCTCATTTATTACATGTAAAAAAANTGTTGACATAAGAAGCATTTTGCAAGTAGACTACTCTTTACAAAATACCCAGAGGGTGATTGAAAGTAAAAACATGCGATTCACAATCAGGTTAGTGAGCTTTAGTAGTTCTGCAGTTTTCATCTTGATTCCGGAAGCCTGTTTATTTGTCACAGGAAATTAGACTGAGTGATGCGAGATTGTTGTACACATTGTTTTTTTTTTTTTAATTCTTATTATTTTATTCTCCTTTTTGCTTAAAAGGTTAAAAGGACGGAATTTCTAATCATTGAGATTACATGCTAAAATTTGTAAAAAAAAAAAAGACTGTACATAGCAACACATTCCCTTGAAGTGTGATTTTGGGGTATTGCAGAATTGAGTGATATGCTTTACCAGTTACATAAAATCAACAACAAATGTCATAAATCTCAAAATTGTACCGATAGCTTCTTGATGCCTGAATTTTGGTGTGCAGAGATCAGAGTACTAAACACAGAAGAAACTACAAATTTACAAATACAATTTAAACTCCACAAGTTATATGTTATCCTGAAGAAATAGAAAAAATAGTTGTGTGATGAGTGTTCAGGTCTGGACCATTTTTTCATTTAAAAAGAAAAATATCATTGTTTTATTCCTTTCCCATGTCCGACAGCAACCTAAATCTTCTTAGTTTGTTTTATCCTAAAAAAGAACGTTAGACGCCTGCCATGTAAGCTGATTATTATGTAATAAAACAATTAGGCTTTTTTGTATCGCTCTATATAAGTTTAAATAGACCTTAGAATTTAAATATTAACCTCCACCTCTGGCGTCGATCAATATTGATTTTTAGGTCCATTTAAAAAGACCATAATTGTATAATATTTAACAATTATATATATTCTTTAACTCGAAAAAGTACAAAAATTAAAACCATTTTATCAAAAATGTAATGATTATTTGTAAATTCTAAAAACCCAGAATTTAGAGAAAGGTAACTCCAAATCACATGGCGTCTGTCGGTGTCCATCCGTCCGTTGTTCATCCGTTGTCTCTCGTCCGGCGTCCTACGTAAACCTTTTTCAAAAATCTTCTCCTCTGAAACCAATAGGTCAATTTTAACCAAGCTTGTTCTGAATTATTGCAAGGGTATCTTGATTGAAAATTATGTCCGAGGAATCCGAGGACCTTACAACATGGCTCCTGCTACTAAAAATAATAAACTTGTTAATTGTCATTTTTTTGCAAATAACTCAAAAACCATGACTCGAAGTAAAAATGATCAGCATTACAAGATCCCCCGCCCTGCAATTTAGAAGAAAATTTAAACCAAGTCTTGGAGTTATTGTGATTTTTCCGCGAAATTTTCAAAATTTTAATATTTAAAAAAAAATAATAATAACAAACAGAGGTCAACTTTAAATTGCAAAAATGCTCAACATATCAAGATCTACACGTCTTAAACTCTAGATCATTATCACACTGTAACATCATTAAAACTTTCGATTTCTGCACACTTTATACTACCATTCCCCATGAACAACTAAAATCTCAGCTGAAAGATTTAATTCATAGATGTTTCTCCCGTAAGAACGGTGAACGAAGATATAGGTACATTGTTATAGGTAGAGAACAAGCCTCCTTTGTGAAAAAAACTACTCGGAATCGAAGAGAAAATATACAAGGGAAAAAGTGATTAAAATGTTAGAGTTTCTGACCGACAATTTATTTGTCCAGTTTGGAGGACTTAATTGTTTTTCAACAGACTATCGGAATTTCAATGGGCACAAACTGATCACCTCTCCTGGCCGATCTGTTTCTTCACTCTTATGAGGCTGAATTCATCGAAGGGCTTCTTCAAAATAAGGATAAAAAAACTGGCCCACTCCTTCAATTTTAGCTTCCGTTACATAGATGATATTTTGTCACTAATCAACCCTCGCTTTGGTGATTTTCTTCATCTGATCTATCCTAAAGAGCTCGAAATTGAGAATACTACAGACACTTCCACATCGGCCTTATTCCTTGACCTTCGTCTTGAAATTGACAACAGAGATAGACTGCAAACTAAATATAAGCTGAATGACAAATGCGATGACTTCACTCTTCCATTAGTCAACTTCCCTTTTCTTTGTAGCAACATCCCAACAGCGCCGGATACGGAGTTTACATCTCCCAGCTCATTCGCTTTTCAAGGGTCTGTTGTCGATACAGTGACTTCTATGATAGAGCGCGGTTGTCTTATGTGTGTGTGTCTTCATTTTTCTTTCCTGTGCCGTATTCATGTTATGTCTTTGTTTCTTTATTTTTTTTCTATGTTGCCATTGTCCTTGGATTATTCGTTTTAGATTCACGGTTCGGTTCTCACTTACTTCACTTCTCTACACACCTAGAAATTCTGAAAAAAATCTGAATAAGAGTTACTGCCCTTTATTGGTCAAATTTTTGTAAGTTTATACATTTTGCTTTGTATTTCAAACACAATTTGAGACAAGGTTAAGATTTAATGCAAAAATGTTAAGTATATCAAGGACTAAATTTACCTATATGATGGAAGTTTTTGACCTCTTCCAAGATGGTCGCCAGCGGGGAACTTTGTGAAACATTGGACCCGTTTGGAAAACACATTAAAAAATCTCCCTACAGACTACCTGGCCAATTGGAACCATACTTTGTCACAACTGTCCTTAGTTGTTCCCCTTTGAAAAATCTGTTGGACAAGTTCCAATCAGATCCAAAATGGCCGCCACCTGACAACATAGTTTAACATTAGACCCTGTGGAAAAACACATTCAAAGATCTTCCCCTCTTAAACCACTTTTCTTATTGGAACCAGACTTTGATGGCCCACTTTGAAAAAATGTGGCCAGGAATATCACATTAAATCCAAGATGGTTGCATGGTTTAACATAGGACCCTCCTGGAAATTCATACAAAGATCATCTCCTCTGACACGGTGGGCCATATAACAACGAAGTTTATTATCACACTAGAAAATGAGATCCTTCATCATTGAGGTTATTGTCGATGCAAGCCTTAGCCATGCTGAGCTACAGGCTCTTGAGAGCATCTAGTTCTGTTATGTTTTCCTTCAAATGATACAACTATTTAAAAGCACATGTGATCATCAGTGAGGATATTTATAGACTATATGCAAAAATGGGCAAAAAACAATTCAATTTAATATTTACCAAAAAAAAATGTATGTGATTTTTTTTTGCCATGCACTAGTGTAAGACAGCAAAATCTCACACATCTAAAAATTGAACCGGTATTGTCTCCTATTCATAAATGCATTTAGCACTCTTCAGTGTCAAGTTGGATAAATGCCCATTGAATTTTTTAAAGCAATAACTGGTTTTGAAATTTTGTTGAAACAACGACAATAGAATACCGAAGGAACAAAGGAATAGTATTTGCAAAAATGAGAACACAGAAAACAAAGGTGCTAGACAGCTACAAAGCACAGATTTAAAAATCACAACATTCAAACCAAGGTATCCACAGTGTGTCCTGCTCTGTTAACAGCACCCGTCACACTGTAAGTGAGTCAATCAATGAAAAGTCAAAATCGGTATAGTCATATCCGGGATAACGTGAATCTAGCTGAATATGTCCGTTTTCATTTCGGATACTGACACGTCATATCTTTCAATTATCTTATGGTGACGGCCATAGACTTTCTTGAGGGATGAAATTAACATAGGCAGAACATATCCCTGACTAAGCAGCTTTTGGAACAGTGTTTTTGCTCTGTCCACTGTACAAACTACATGTTCGACAGTATCGAATCAACTGTGAAATATACACTCCATAGGCTGGAGAGGTAGGTATGTTTCTGCTAAGAAAGGGAAAGTTCATACTTAGGAAGTTAAAATCATCACGCTTGTCATATAGCTTAGATTTCAAACGTCCATCTTCGTCAATATACAACATAAGATCTAGGTACGAAGCTGAAGTAGGTGCGTCAGTTGTTTCGTTAATTTCAAGCTCATTGGGATAGATATGATGTAAATATTCCTTAAAGTTGGGATAATTTAGAGAAAGTACATTGTCTAGGTAGCGGCAGCTGAATTTAAAGTACCGGGATAAATGTTTTTTTTGTTTTCTTTGTGTAAGCCCTTGTAAAAACTTGGCCTCATATGAGTAAAGGAAAAGGTCAGCTAGGAGTGGCGCACAGTAAGTTTCCATAGGAATCCCTATTGTCTGTTGGAAATTCTACAAAAATTCATCTTGATTACGTCAGTCTCAGTGTACTTCTTATTTGAATCAGTGTGGTGATTAACAAAATATGTTTTGTCTTTTCCTACTACTGAAAAGGTATATTTGCGTTCATCGTTTTTAATGCAGAAACATTGATGCATTAGATCTGCAATTACTGTTTTAGTTTATTGTGTTGCAGTTTTGTATAAAGAGTAGAAAAATCAAACGTTTGAATGCTATGGCAATGAGTAAGAGTGGTTGAGGATAACTGGTCAAGGACATCTTTCGAATTTTTAAGAATCCATATTTGATTCATGCCGGCCGTCTTTGACTGACTGTTTCCTTCTTGTTTGGTTTATGTCACAATACAGGACAGATATTCTGTTTACTCATCTGTACTAAGTATACACTGTGGTCTTGTAAACTGAGTGTCTAACGTTAATGTGTCCGTTAGCCTATATTTTCATACAACAACACTGTGGTGTCTATAAGTATGAGCGACACAATTTTAGAAGAGATGCTGAATAGCACACATTTACGTCATCTGTATTTGATGATTTCTTCAAAATGCCAGGTGGGAGATCGGTGAGTTTGAATGGTATTTACTGATTTTGAATTTTCTTTTTAGATCCTATTTTGGACATAAAATAATTTGATTTGCAATGAAGAGACTTAAGTTGTCGAAATGCGACTATACAGAAACTAAATAAACAGTAACTTCGGTATTTTGTCAACTGAGTCAGGTGAAAATTTACTCAAATGTCGTTGTACAGAATCTGGTATTGGTGTAGCAGGTACCTCTGGAAAAACAGGAGAATTCGGAGGTCAACGTGAGTTACACAGTACCCGAGTCAAAATGCATTGCCCATATCAAAAGTAAGGATTATTGTAGAGTTGTTGCCTAGGTATGTAGATTGGATATCATATCAAGAAATTGAATAATAGCGAAACAAATAAATTCATCTCATTACATACATTCAACCAGATATTTTGGATGCTTATTACTGGTATAAATAATCGTACTCACAAAAAAACGATTCGCTTATTTTTTCTAAAAATCATTTCAGGTATACTTGTCAGCTTGTTCTTATTGAGATCTCTGAAAAAAATAGACAAAGATTAAAACTGTATTGAACATTATTTTCGACAAAGTAACAAAATTGAGTTTACGTTAAAATTAGATTGGCATGCCCATGGATGATCTCATCTTAAAAAAAATAACTTTTAAGTTGTAATTTTAGATATTATTTGCTACGTACCAATTCATTTTATTGTCATTATTTTCCTTTAAGGTATTACCTGCAAGTTTCATTCAATAAATTAATTTCTATCCACTATACAAAATAACCACTTGTTTATACACAAAATATGAATAATTTGTTGAAATGGCGTTTTACAGAACTAAAGTTACTGCAGTATAGTATTTTGTTACAATGTAAGAAGAAATAAAAAAGTCCGGTTTTTTTGTACTTTTATTTCACAATTTAACATTACTCCCTGGAAACTCTTTAACTGATAGAGAAAGACACACAACTACTTAAATCATACTTAAATTGAATGTAAATGTCACTTTAAAAGTCAATTTCCCAAGATGCATCATGTATACCAATATGATTGATGTTGAAATTTTCAGTACGTTAACTACTTTTCTCAAACAAGTTGCTCATATGTAAAATTAAGGGCAAACGCATGATCAAAAGCATGTATAGCAGCAAAAAATGCTTAATGCATACCAATTTGATTGATGTGGAAAATGTAAAATTAACAGGAATATCCTCAAATCATTAATTTTACGCACTCAGATTGTTTTCCCGCGTAAATGACGGCGAAGGTTACTGAAAGCATTCGAATCATGCACCCATGATGCATAATGTTAGCCAATATGGTTGATCCATTGGGACATGTCAGTAAGCGGAAATGGACTTCAAATATTAATTCTGCTTAACTATGCTGCACATGTGTAAAATGTAGGTCACTGGCAGCATCTGAAACATGCATTACAATTGTCATACTAAGATGAATAATGCATACAAATATGGTTGAAGTGGTACATTTCAGTAAGAAGGAACAGACTTAAACCATTCTACATAAATGAGTCACTTAAGCGTAAAAAGTAGATCACACAGACAGCATCTAAAGCATGCTATCAGTTCTCATCCCAAGTCACTCATTCGTAAATGTAGGTCAAAGACGGCATCAAAAGCAAGTATTGCAGCTTCCATCCAAAATGTATCATGCATGCCAATATTGTTTATGTGGGACATGTCAGTATGAAGGAATAAACTGAAATAATTCTACCAAATCAAGTCTCTTGTGCGTAAAATATTGATCACACACATACTAATCCGAAGTATGCATTGTAGATGTCATCCCAAGATGAATCATGTATACAAATATGGTTGATGCGTCAAAGGACAATAAGCGAGCATGTTAACAGCATCAAAATCATGCTTTTTGGCTGTTATCCAAAAATGCATCATGCATACGAATATGGATGAATTGGCATATGTCAGTAAACGGAAACAGATTTTTACCACTCTACCTTACCGAGTCGTTCATCGCAGACAACACCAGGAACATCCCGAAATATATTATGCATACCAATGAGACATGTCAATAAGCGAGCCAGCCGCTAATGCGTAAAGTGTAGGTCACGGAAAGCGTCCGAAGAATGTATTGAAGCTGTCATCTAAAGATGTATTATGCATACCAAAATGGTGGATGATGGACATATCTGCAAGCTTGAACGGACTTGAACCATTCTACATAACCGGAAAAGGAAGTAGACGCCGTCGCTAGGAGGTTCACATCCCCCTTTTTCACTTCATGGGGTGAGCCAAAAAGTATTGTAGCTAGGTTAAATTTCAAATATATTTAAGAGTACCAAACTGTAATCAATTTCTTTGGATCCACTTAGCAACAAATTACCACTTTTACTCAAACAAATCCAAATCAATAGTGGCGAAGAAGAAATTTTAGGACATTTTACCGAAAGTGGAATCAAGTATTTTTGCAATCCAATTGGTGAAAATATTAATATCGAAACAATTATTTAATATGGTTGCTAGCCAGAATTAATATAAAATAGTCGTCTTCGGAAGTTTCAGAAAATTAACCAAAATCGAAATCAAATTGTTCAATTCATAAAGTTGAGAGTGCTGTTGATACCAACAAATGGCTAAAATATAAGACTGTTCGCTAAAATTTCAAAAATTAGTAGTATTTGACGTCTTAAGACAGAGGACATGCAAATTTCTTTGTCCCTTTTAATATGAATTTTATAAATCAATTAAGATGTTCACACGGTAAAGTAACTTTCGGTTAAATTACCATAGAAGCCGAAACAAACCATACAAGCGGAGTTGCACTTAAAACATGATGGACACAGACCACAAAGATATGGACAAATGATATTTGAAAAAGACGTAGATTGTTTAGATGTATGTCTTATCTTAATATTGAAAAAAATTAATGTAAATCTGGTTCAAACGTATTCACATGTTTAGGATTCACCAATCATTAAGAGTTCTCTAGCTGCAGCAACATTTACTGGTTCACTTTACAGTAATTCCCATATTACGTCTGCTATGGAAATTAATATGGTAGTAGATGTAACGTATTTGCTGATAAGTGAACTTCAAGTGATTTCTACGAACGAAGAATCCTTAATGGCGCCCTTGTATGAATGGCGAGTCTAAAACCAGTCCATGATAATTCGTCTTGTTGATAGATTATTTGTTTTCTATCAGCTTTTACATTTACTTAGGTTTATGGACTTCAAAAATGCTTTGATTCGATCTGCATTGAAGCGACATGGGTTGCCGAAATGCGCATATGTTGAAACCAAATTAACAGTAACTTCGGTATTTTGCTTTTAATATAACTTACAGTCTCTCTAGATCTGTATTCTGAAAAAGTATCTCGGGAATGCTCGTCAGTCGGTTGTTACCAAGCGTGCTACAATAAGAAGCAAAGTGATAAAACTAGCTCTAATATTGATACTTTGTGCAACTTACTGATTCGTTCAAAAGAAAACGGTATTTTGAAAAACTTCAAAAATTACAAAATGACATGTGAACATCAAAACTTTCATAAACACAAGCTGCATAATAGACGTAGCTTTGTATCACCAATCAAAACAGTGTTGCAGTTTTGCTCGCAACTGTTGTTGTAAATCTTGTAATATTGTATGTCATACCCTTTTGTCGAGGTTTTGCCCCAAAAATGAATATCACCAGATACCTAGCAAAGTCGACCGACACGCAACATATAAAAACATCATCCATCTTAAAATTTATTCAAATGATTAATTTTACAGAAGGTTTACAAAAAAAAAATAAACAAGAAGACCGATCAGTTTCTGAATATAAAATCATGGACAAAAAGAAAAGTGACATGAGAAAAATGCAATATAAATAAAAATTTATGTAATTATCAATCTTAAAGAAATATTATTATTAGAAAGTCTCTCCAGAGATACACTTATTTTTTTCCTTTAAATTCTTTAATACCTTATCTTTATGGAACAATTATCATGAAGGAATAAATAGCACATGACAGCGTTTAGGTATTGTGATAATTACCTGAATCGCGAGTACGACGAACACAACAGGAATCATATACCAGCTGACTTTAGTGAACTCTGCTTCTTGATGTGAAAATATTCATTTTTTTTTTTTATTTGGCAACCGTGAAGAGCATTTCTGAATTTATACAAGAACGTTTAACGATCTGAACTCGATATAAAATTTTTGTTATATTCATTTATGCCCAGTAAAAATATTATACACTTTTACATGATTTTAAATTAAATTTCAGCATTTTGTTACTTTGTTTATCACCAAATTCATGATGATAACTTAAAATGAAAAAGAAAGGAAATGGGGTAAATGTCAAGGAGACAGCATCCAATCTCCAGATTAAAACGACCCAAAACAAAGTATCTAGGGGTATTAGCTATTAGCTATTTAGTACAGTGCCTTAGCTGGTGGACTGTTAGTTCCCGAGGGTTTTTACAAATCCAGTTATCAGTACTATGGTGCAGAACCATAAGCAATTTTATTTAGGAAACTTGCAATATCTTGATTTTATCGAAATTTCTACACGCAGATACAAAATTTTAAGTAGCTTCGGTATTTAGTTATTAAAAGTACAGTGACTAGGACGAAAAATTTTCAACTTTAATGGACCAGCATACCTCAGGGCTAATTTTTCTATATAGTGAAGGGATATGTATTGTGCATTTATACAACCATGTCGTAAAAGGCAAATGTGGTGCAGTTTCAAGAAAATGGGGGTCAAAGGTCAGGAGTAAAAATCACTAGGATTCGTCCAGCAGGAACAAAACACAGAGTAACCAATCCATTGTTTCGTGTATTTTCTTGAAATTTTGCAACAAGGACATGCATTGCTTTTATTAAGCAACGACAGTGTTGTAATTCAAATACCGGAAGTACATTGCCAACTACAACTATTACACGAACCCCTCTTCACTTTTTCAGAAAATCGGCATAAGTCGAAAACATACCTCCTGAAGAGGGCAATATCTGGCAAAAATTTTAATAAATATCATTCCAAATCAAATTTTAGAATAAAAAGGCATTTCTTGGATAGTTTCAAGGAAATCCATCCATCGAAAGTGTTTTAAACAAGTATTTTCATTATCAAGTCATAAGGGAAAATACTCACAAATATCAACAACGGTATATTGATGTTAAAAACACAAAAATGTATTTAGAAAAAATTATTATATAGGCTTCATCTATTGCAGAATGTACAAAAGAGGACACTATCCGTCGTATTGCGTCTACGACCCTTCCCGTCTCTATGACTACCTTTCTGTGCCATAATTTGACTAAGTGGATGCCTCCGACGGAGGAAGTCTCATCAAATTAGCCTCTTTGGATATTGCTGATTTTGCCCTCAGTTGGTTGAGGTCACCGTGATACTGCTTGAATTTACATTTTGGGTCATACAAATTTGAAATCAACAGTCTGCTGGAATCCATTGCAGTCTTTATGTCAGAAGACGATAGTGCTATCTAGTTTTGGTATTTAGCTTGATTGTCTTTCAGCATCTTATAGACAGTCTTTTTTCCAATGCCAAAGAAGGATGAAGTTGTGTCACAGCCTATTTTGGCATGAGCAGCAGGTAATATTGTACACATTGTATGGCCAATGGAATCATAAAGTTCATGAATAGGTATAATCCTTCGTGTCTGGAACCAAAATTGACATTTGAGGATAATAATACAGGCAAAGCAATTAAACATCGGTGTCAGATGACTTTATCATGATTCTTCCACGGACACCTCTTGATGCAAATTGTTGATCCATATACATTGCTTGTAGTATTAACCTCGTGTCTGCTTCATCTTGTGAACTGAATAATTCAGGACAATCCAAAAAAGATTCTCGACAAATTTTTTTCACAGTTTCGGGATTGTAAAAAGACCCGGCTAGGAAGGCCTCATTGCCTTCGTGCATTGAAAATTCTTTGTAATGTTGCTGGGCATATTCCCCAATAAACCTAAGTAAAGCCTGTTTATTTTCGACTGCATTCATAATTTTTTTTCCAGTCGGGAACTGGTCTTCCCTCGATCACCTGATATATTTTTGTACTGCTCATGCCTTTGGACCGTCGATGTCTTTCAGATGTTTTTGCCGAGTTTTCAACATCATATCTATCAAAAATGTCAGCAACAACACTAGCATAATTAAAACAGACAAAAAACCCATCGAAATAACCCTTAGCAAGGTTTCTAAACGTACAAAAGGTTTTAACATTTAGAGTTTGTAATACACCCATGCCATCCCTTATCAATACCGAACGAGACTTGTCATAGTCTGGTAAAGACACCAAGCTGCAGACTTCTTTTTCCAGAATATGTATGAAGTCTGCTTTGCAGGACTTTCTCATTGTACCATCGTCATGGAAAAGAGCTGTTGGAATAGGTCCTACAGGAAAAGCCAAAACCTTTTCAATAGAAATTTCGTCTCGAATATTTGCAAGTGCGAGGGCTCTGCGAAAGACTATTTCGGGGTTAATTCGGGCTTAAACAGTATCCCCAGTGCGACATTTAAGATTTTGTCATGCCGTCAAAGGTTTTAAGAGAGTATCTTGAAATAGGAACATAAAAATTTCGACTTTCATTTTCTTTAAAACTGCCATCTACAAAAGATTTCGCGATTTTTGTTTCCAGTTTCAACACATTGTAAAAATGATTCCTGTATTTCTTTTGTAGCATGAACTCCAGTAGAAATGTTTAGTAAAGACTTCAGGCACTCTTCGATATTGAAAGGATCAGTCATATTATTCTGGAGATGGTCAATAAGATCTTTCACCTGCTGTTCATCACGTTTCATTGCTGTAGGCCTGTTTTCTTCGAGGTCTATATCAGAGTTAGTAGTGGTATCTGACCTTTCTCTCATGACAGAACTAAATTGGTCAAGTAGATGCCTAGTGATTGTCTACCGTAGCAATGCTGACATTTCTGTGGTTAAGCCAATAATTCCCCCACTTCCTTTACAGTCTTTTATAATTGTCTTTCTTTTCTGTGACCATATCACTCCAGATGCCGTTATACACCCCTGGAAAAGTGTCCTGAGAGAAAAGCTGACCGAATATCATCAGGAAGATTTAACATGTCAATAATGTAAGCCGGCATCCATCTTGAATAGTTCGTTTTGTTTGCAGAAAAAAATATGGCAACATTTCAGAAACTGATTGTAAATGCAAGTTCCAGTCTCCTTCCCGTTCTGTCCTTATGTTTGACAACATAACCTCTACAGCAAACAAAAACATTTGCAAAACTTGAAAGTTGGTGATACCTCACAACTATAGTCCCTGAAAGCGATAATCAATGGCAAAAACTGATTTCGAAAGTGCAGAATGAATTCAGGAAAAATTAATTTCATTTTTATCACATTCACTAAAAGCAGTATGACAAGATAGAATAGCTTGCCATAACCTGTGATCTACCCTTTCAAGATGTCCATGATCAGTGCACCAGTTAAAAAATTATCTGAACCAGAAAAACCATAAGACCTTCAAAGGACAATGTAAGCGCTCTAACTGCACGGTTAAACTGCTTTCCTGAAAGCATCTGATCTGCAGTACAAGCTGCGTACGTTCCTGAATCTACCAAAAAATCACGAAGTCCAGTGGATGACCATATTTTGCCAATAGCTAATATGTAACACGACAGAGTATGAAATCCTCCTAATCTAAGAATGTGTGTCTCAAACTTATCATAGTCCACTTTACCTGCTTTGCTATGGCATAAAGCTGTTGGTCAAAAGTTTGCACTAAATGACTTTGTCCAACTTCCTTTGACATTTCCAGACATTTTGTCATTGTTGTATAAAGTGTTTTAATAGAACAGGAATGTGTGTTGGGGACATATTCTTGTAATTGAAACACTACACGGGCCATAGAATGAAATGTATTCTTGTCGTCAATTGTTTCTGTGTTCAAATCGACATTGTCTGCACCTTCTTGAATAAAATTGGTGCCTGAAGTGTGCTGTATGATTCCATTTGGAATGCAAGACCCATTCTGAATGCGATTGATTTCATGATTTGCTAGACTAGTAAGATATGTTCTCACCTCAGTGTACGATGCACTGAACCCATGTGAACTTAGGGTTTCAATTAAATGCGTTGAACCATATTCGTAGTGCAGCTGTAGTGCCAAAGCCAAGCTAAAAGGTGCGTGTGTTGTTTTGTTTAACGAAATCAAACACTCAGCTATTGCTATGCATTTTCTGAGTCTATCTTGGGAAAGCTGACTAAAATCTGATTCCAATCTAAAGCAATTTTCGTCAATTAACCAAGAAAGAAAAGTAAGTAAAGGTAAAGAATATAGTCTAGAGAATTTGAGATTGATGCTTCAGATGGAGATGGATAAAATTCAGAAGACAACTCCACAGATCTTAGACAGTTTCGTAGGACCATCGCTGTGCCATGAGGCAATTGTTCTTCGTTTATATCTGTAGGGGCCATGTCTGTCACTAGTTATAACATCTTTAGTTCCATCTTCAATTGTCTAGCTGCTTGTATTGCCTCTGCAACAGTGATGGAGCTACTAAATACAATATTAGACCTACATTAGTCTGAATAACGATACTCTCACCATAATGCTTCTCAATTCTTCGCTGAAGTTTTGAGGTAGTATACTTTCCTGACAATTCTGAAGCAGAAATGCCATTGAAAAGGCCTTTTTGTGCACGAAAATATCATCATTTATACAGTTCAAAAGTTCTTTGAAAGCATTTTCATGTATATCATAAGTATCATCATCACCTACTTCTATCTTCCAGTTCAATAAATAGTTTGCTATACAAGCTGAATGGTAAAGTGCCTTTTGTTCAAAATCTCCAGATAAAACAAGATTTTGCATAATGGTATCAGATTTGCGTTTAACCGTTTCAAGAATGCTATCTATTAATACGCTCCCGGGATTCGATTTTTGATTCGATTTTTCTAAGACACTTGTCTCGTTTGTAGGATTTGTGATTACAAAACAAACAACAAGACCAATCTGTTTGTGTTGTGATGGGAGGTGCTACAATATTTTGACTTTTACCACACTCTGAACTTTTACTGTACTAATCATGAACAGTATAAAATTTCTGCAAATTTTGTTTACTTGTATATGTCTTGTAGCAAGACCTATGAACTCGTATTCTATCCGACGGAATAAAATGTAGCGACCCATATACATCTACAAGTGCCCGGTGGACGTTATCCTTGCGCATGTCTACAGCATGAAGCAATTCATTTTTACCTTTTTTCAGTAGCTGATAATATATTTTCATCTGATGTAGTTTGACATATTACACAAAGATCTAAATTAGCAACAACTCTCCCACGTTTTGGTGTTGACAAAATAAATGCAATTTTTACTGGACTATCAAGATTAGACATAGTTTCTCAAAATTTTTGGTAATGTGATAATAAACAAAGTGCAGTTCAAAAATATCGAATACAAAAAATACAACAGTAAGTATATAAAGTATAAAAACAATATTGGCAAACGCCGGCAAAAAGAATCCAAAGTCAAACTACACCAATAACATAAAGTAGTAAAATGTTCGAAAACGAACTATAAAAAATGTGAAAAGCATAGAAATAACAATTCCAAAATCTATATACAAAATATGTACAATATAAAATAGTTCAACAATGACAGTGTGTCAGTGTCTGTAAAAGCAAATCTATACGGAATAATCACTCCATTACCGGTTTGACTCCAAATTTAAAAAATGACCAAAATCCTATCGATATCAAAAATTGATAAGAAAAATACAAAAAATACACGTGTTGAATTTTCAATGTGTGAAACTATCAAAAACACCCTGTTCAAAAACTATTTAGACTAAAACAATCACCAAAAGACCACAATATTCACTTTAATCATCAACTGAAAATAACAACGAACAAAATTCACATGTAATTTATATAGTGTCGGACAAGGTTGACAATTTTCCGGTAAAGACTTTATAATTATTCTAAAATCGAAAACCTATTTTTTAGGTGAACGAAGACTGATAAAAATATTTCATTGACCAGGGATTATGTACTACTGATTAATGAATCAATACAACTATGAAATAGATGAAAATATGCTTAAATGTTTATAACACAATAATCGAAAGCAGGTCAAAATACAGTTTTAAGGACATGACCACTAAAACCTGCAAATTTCTCAAAGTTTGTTATTCTCAAAATATTTTTATTTTTGTCATAACATAGCCCTAACATAGCCCTGATAAACATGATTCTATTCAATAATCATGAATAGAATATATTTATCATAATTAAGATTTTTCCGACTTTGTTTTTGCATTATCAAACTTTCGTGGAAATGAAAATTCCAAGTTTCAGGTGATTTTTCTAAAAAAAACTGCACCGTAGGATTTTTTTACGACAGGGCAAAAATTTGGCTATGATGTATTGTCCGTCGAAAAAAATCGTTTTTAGCCATGAGGTATGCTGGTCCATTAAACTCTTTTTAAAGTCCAGTCACTACTTATATAATAGTTACTTATATAGAGAGAATTGTCACAAGTTCTTTCATATCAGATTTAAATAATCTTTCCTCATTGGTACAGAGGTGATCATGTGGTATTCATAAATCTATGGTATTTATTCTGTCAGTCAATATCACGTTATTGACCGGTCCCAATTTTCTGATATTGACCGGTAGCTTTAACTGTGCTTTATAAATTGTATTCACAATACAGTTGTCTTTTTCACCTTTTTTACTAACTGGAGTGTTTAATGTGACTATAATAAAGTTGAAATTTCCAAAACAATACCTTTTAATATTTGCTGATTTTCATGCACCTGTTGCTTTTTGATAAATAAAATGTGATATAAAATAGAAATAACAGAGATCCACAAAAATTTCAGACGACTGTCGTTTAGAGTAGTACAAGTACAGATCGTTTTAATTTAAAGATGGGTTGTTTGACTTCTTCATTGTAAAAAGAAAGATAGGTAAAAAAAATCTCAATTTTTTTATGTGAGTGACTTTAAACAGGGCATGGTCACAACTGATGAAAAATAAATGTAAATGTTCTTCAATAAAATAAACACAATAGTTACTTATATAGAGAGAATTATCACGATATAGGCTGCCCTTGGGATAAAGATATGGACTGACACACGGATAATCTGCGGCTCGGGCATTATTCAGGTGTCAGTCCACATCGCTATCCCTCGGGCAATCTATATACTATTATAACAACTGGTCGATTCCTTTTCTAGTGAACTGTTAATACCCTAAGGTAATCACCATCTCCGAATATTCAGTATTTCGGTGTTGGCTTAAAAATTTATGAAAATATTACTTAGCGTTTTACAGACATTTAACTGTTTTTATCAAATACTAACCCTTAAGTACCATTCCGTCGAAGAAACATGCAAAATGCATTGGTGCGGTGGCACATTGAGGAAAAAAACGCAAACTTTTGATGTTTGGTGTAATGAAACTAACCAAGAAAACGTCATTGTGGTAGATAAAATTTCTGTATTGTTTTGCCTTTTTGAGTTATCAGCGTCCAAAATTTAGTTACATTGTACAGTAAAAAGTACGGGAAAGTTTTCCCGCCATTTTTTCTCTATATAACCAGTCAAAAATTATCTCTATTACTAACACATTTCCGCATGTAAAAACTTTTTAGAATGTGTTTTTATGACCAAATGAATACACCAAAGTCAAAAAATACAGAATCAAAAATTTTGATGTGCCGCTCCCTGCCCGATTCTTAACTAGAATACTACTTAAAACTACTGAGGCTTCATTCCATATATTGAATTTGGCGCATGTCCTTGGTACTAGTTATGGACTTTTATTTTAAGAAAAGTCGCAATTAGTTTTCATTATTCGGTGAAATAAATAACAAATGAATAAATAAGTCATGAACTGAACATACTTACATAGTATGCAACTGTGCATTTCCTAAGAATACTTTCTCACTTAAACTTGCAATATTGTTGTAACCCATTTCCCTACAACGAAAAATTCTTTCCTTTAAAATGTGTAATAAATGGACATCTCATTGTGATTGTGGCCCCAACAGATCCTTTCAGGATACATGTATCAATACTTTATTTCTTTTTCTTTTTTTATTATTCAGAATGACAGAAAAGGTAACCAGTGAATGTAATTCTAATATTGCTCGTAACAAGAATTTCAGTTGAAGTTTAAGATGAAAAGAAAAGTAACAGCTTAACATTTCTGAATGTTAACCTATAGTTACTGGTTGTTTGATGTTTTCAGGGAATAGGCGAAATTTTATATCAATATAATGAAATTGTTGAAATTCTAGCACCAGGAACTATAGCACTGTCTAGCTTTATTTGAACTATATACACTAAAACTTGAAGTTTATTGGTGTTTTGTTATTTTCTTTCCTCATTTTTTCTTAAATATACACTTTTCACTTTCTCCTTTGTGCAATTCAAGAGGGTTATTATAATTACTATAGACTCACCAGATGCTTTTCCAATAAATTCCTTATAGAGGTTATAAAATCAATATTAAGCATCTCCCCTGCAGTGTTTAGTCCGTAAAAAGATTCCCCATTAGAGAGATGTATACTCTCTTTAAATTTCAATTATGGTGTACTTGATCGTCAGAGAATATCTCATATGGATATACTATCATACTTTCAAATTTTGGCTTTTTTTGTGTGTGTGTGTGTGTAATTTCAAAATGTTATTCTGGCCACCTATTTAAAGTGCACACATCTCTCTATTTTATAATGTCAAGTTTTCTTGAAATCGACTTGATGAGTGCCCTGTGTTTGTCTATATGTTGTAATTATCCAATAGCTTGAGACACTAGTGCTTTTGTTGGGCAAGGATTACAGTGATCCAAAATTCAGGACCAGAAGAGACGTGGATATAGCGTCTTTGTACATGTAGAATTGAATTTTTATCCATAAATTATTCTTAAGCGAGGTTTTAAAATTGCTGCGTCTTTTTGGAGTTGCACACTACGCTGTCTCGCTTTTGTATCTGATCATGCGGTACCCAGTCTCGCTTTGAACAGCACAATGGTTTAAATTACCATAGCTAATGGCTGCATGCATTATTTTCTGCAAGTTATGGCAGAAGGAGGGGATTCTACAGAAATTTTTTGCGATGTTATTGAAGGTTTGCGAAGTGTGAAGGTGAATAAACTGGAATCGGACGATTCGGATGGTGAGTTCCATGAGTGTTTTTAGCATATCGGGGATGCTCATGCGATACCCTCGGAAGATCTCCTGACGACATGGATGTTAGTGGTCTTGAAAAAGAAGTCAAAGAGATTCAGATGGAGAAAGAAGCGTTAAGGTGTTTCGGTAGTATTCCGCCATTTTAATTTAACGTTCCAAGTTTTGATGGGTTATTTTTTTATTTTAGATGTACAAAAGAATTTAATATTTGAACAAATTTATAACATATCTTGCTTAAAAAACAAATAATGTACCCATTTTCCACGGAAAATTCAGGATAGTATTGTACTGTAAAATTCTTTGAAATGAAAATTTGAGCAAGGAAGGTATTTAAAAAAAAATATTTTACAAAGAAATAACTATAAAAATTTTGATTTTGTGAAATAATTAGATAATAATTTTGCTTTTTGTTTTTAGAAAGTTCATTTTAATGGATTTCAAAATATATAAAATTATTCAAAAATGTCATGGATGTAACTTGGATAATTAAAAAAAACAGAGCCTCCCAGGAGCCTGTATCGCTCACCTGGCTTTCAGTTGCCACAATCAAGCTAACAAGTTGAAACCACTGGGCCAAATGTAACCAAACTTGGCCTGAATCATCACCAGAGTATGGCTTCAAAATTGTGTTCGATTAGGCGGAAGGTCAAACAACATGGCCGCCGTTGCTAAAAATAGAACATAGGGGTAAATTGCAGTTTTTGGTCAGATATCAAAAATCGGACAACGGGTAAAAATGATCAGCATGATGAGAAAATATGAAAATCCATCTCGGAGTTATAGCCCTTTTCCGTAAAATTTTCATTTTTTTTTATTTTTTATTTCAAAAAGTATAACAGATAGAGGTCAAGTGCAAATTGCAAATATGTTCAGCATATCAAGATCTACCTACCCTGAAATTTTGAAGAAAATCCAAAAATCCTTGAAGGAGTTTTTGCCCTATTTCCAAGAATTTTCAAAATTTTCATAGTTTTCGTCGTTTATTTCCAAAACTATAGAAGTTGAAGGTTAAGTGTAAATTGATAAAATGTTTGCAACGCTGTGATGACTTCAAAACTGGTTTTGAAAATTGTTTGTTGACCACCATTTTCAAAATGGCCACAAAAAAGGCTGGAAAATTCAACATTGTCCGATTTCAATAAAATTTGGTTTCCAAATAGATATTGATGTTGCGACTTCAAAACCGGTGTTGAAAATTTTAAATTTCATTGAAATCGACAATGCTGATATTTCCCGCCTTTTTTGGCAGCCGCTTTGACAATGACGGTCAGCGAACAATTTTCAACATCAGTTTTGAAGTTGCAACATCAATATCTATTTTGAAACCAAATTTCATTGAAATCGGACAATGTTGAATATTCCTGCCTTTTTGGCGGCCATTTTGAAAATGGTGGCCTACGAACAATTTTCAACACCGATATTGAAGGTGCAACATCAATATCTACTTGGAAACCAAACTTCATTGAAATCGGACAATGTTGAATTTTCCCGCCTTTTTTGGTGGTCATTTTGAAAATGGCTGTTAACGAACAATTTTCAACACCGATTTTGAAGTTGCAGCATCAATACCTATTTTGGAAAACAAATTTCATTGAATTTGGACAATTTTGAATTGTTCCGCCTTTTTTTGGCAGCCATTTGAAAATGGCAGTCAACAAAAATAATATATTATTTGGACGAGTCTAACGCCTCTCCCAAATAATATATTATTACAAATTTTAACCCAAAAAAAAACCCTCAAAAGACCTAAAAATGACATAAGTTTTATCAAAAAAAGCAAAAAAACAGCACAAAAAACCCTATATTTTTTGACCCTAAAAAAAAAAAATAGGCACAAAAACACCCCCCCCCCAAAAAAAGTTACACAGAAAAAGTGAGAAAAAATTTTTGACCCCCATCCCAAAAAAAATAGCCAGGAGTACAGCAATTATATGAATTACCTAGTAATACACAATAAAGAAAAAAATAATATGAATTACCGAGTAATACACAATAAAAAAATTAACATATATACACACAAAAAAAGAAAATTAAATATATGAATTACCGAGTAATAC
>MJUU01032329.1:1199-17398 GCA_002080025.1 Modiolus philippinarum
AAAGTTTAAAAGGTTAAGAAACTGGGTATACAACACCAATACAGCAGTTCAAGTCGGGTGCATGTGTTGGGAGTCTTGATAATTAGAAGAAAAAAAACAGTATCATATTCAAATATAAACAATAAATGAATATAAAATTGTCATTAGTTAGGTTAGAGGTTGTATTAAAGGGAAAGGATTATGAAATAATGTGGAAAAGGGGATAACTAATAAAATGGTGAAAAATAGAAGACTTTACTGGAGAAAACAGGAAAAAGAATTGGATGCAAACGGAAGTAATGATAAAATATAATAGGTTGAGGGGAAAAAGGCGCGAAATCTAAAAATATCAGGCGACAGTATAGATATTAGGCAGGTAAGGGGAAATAACTCTTAGAATTGGATGAAAAGGGGAAATAATTAGGAAATGAAATAGGAAACAATAATAAAAAACCAATAGCAGACAACATTATTATAGAAATTTGGTAGGGAAGAGGAAATCACTTTAAGAATTGAATGAAAAAGGGGATAATTATGTAATATAATAGGAAACAAAATGTCAATAGCAGACGACACTATAGAAATTTGGCGGGGAAAAGGGAAATACCTATAAGGATTGGATGAAAAGGAAAGATAATTATAAAATAAAGAGAAAATAATAAAATAACACATACAAAAGGTTACACAAGAGGACTTTAGTCTAAACATTGGATGAGAAGGGAGAAATTAAAAAGAACAATACTGCAAAAAAGGTGAAATGCTATTACAACAGATAAAAAAGCGCGGGAAATAAGTAGCAAGAGTTATGTCCCTTTGACGAACGCGGCCGTGATAGAAGACACCCAAAAAACCATGGATATTGCCAAGAGTTATGTCCCTTTGACGAACGTGGACCTGATAGAAGACACCCCAAAAAAATGGTATTCCAAGAGTTAAGTCCCTTTGACGAACGCGGACCTGATAGAAGACACCTACAGAAATACAATGGTAACTGCTGAATGACCACGCCCGGATATTAGGTTAAAGATTGCAGAACAATACTGAAAAAGGACGAAATTACAGAGAACAACAATAGAAAAGGGTGGGATTATGGAAAAATTACTAAAAAATATGAAGAACATTGTTACAACATACAAAAAGGGGAATAATGAAAGAAAACACCCGACTTCCGGTTAATAACTGGGGCTACGCCCCACTTCCGGTCGCGCATGTACGTGTAGTAAGGTCACACAACACCCCTGCGGGGTCTTGCACTCTTTCAACACGTCTTTTCCGGTCAATAGGCCCGACTAGGGCTTCAAAAAGGGGTACTTCCGGTATACACCATGGGGCTACGCCCACTTCCGGTCGTGCATGCGCAATGGACTAAGGTCATACAACACCCCTGAGGGGTCACGTGTTGTTCCAACACGTCATTTACTATCAACATGCCCGACTAGGGCTTCAAATAAGACCACTTCCGGTTGACACATGGGGCTACGCCCACTTCCGGTCGGCATGCGTCATGGACTAAGGTCAACCGTGACCCTTGCAGGGTCACGTGTTGTTCCAACACGTCATTTCCGGTCAATAGGCCCGTATAGGGCCTCAATTAAGACCACTTCCGGTTGCGCATGCGCAGTGTTAACACTTCATTTTCTGGTTACGTGACTTCGGTCACGTCACTTCCGCTCTACGTCACTTCCGGTGACGTCACTTCCGGCACCACCTCGCACCACCTCCTCAAATCCGACTTTGCTCGTGCCTATATACTACTGTTGTCTCTTTGACACATTCCCCGTTTCCCTTCTTTTTCCTATAAAATAAAATATAACAGTGGAGGGTGATAGAGCAGATTGTTGTCCACGAACAAAAATGTCAACTTCTACTTTCCATCCGTTAACTTTGTTTTCTCGTGGTAATAATTTGCCTAGCTATATGTTATGTATATGTTGAATTCATATAAATCGACAACGCTTGTTCAGTGAATTTTTTACTGATTTCAATACTGAGGAAATATTGTTATGTCGCAAGAAGAGAGTTCTAACAAGGAAAATGTCAGTGACGGTGCTATCATTCCAACGCAACAAATGCAGAAGAGTGTCGTCGTGAACAAAAAGTTCGATTTGCGTGATATGAGTGAGAAAAAAAAAGATATTTACACTTGCTCATTTATCTCTATTTTAAGCACTAATTAGCTTCACACATGGAATTTTATCTGAATTACATCTGAATAGTTTTAGCATGGGACGATGTTTAATGATGCCATTATTTGCCACTAAGTTTAATATTGATTATACAGGTGCTAACATACTACTGCTAATATGATCAGATTTGAAAATTAATAAACAAACAATATAATGATAATGATAATGGTAGCTGTGTCATACGATCCTTTTGTAAAATATACTTTAACAAATGTTTTAAATGCATAAACCAATTTTCTTTAATGTTTATTTCTTTTCACTTTTATCTTAGTTGCGTGTTGTTCAATATTAAGAAAGAGCACTAGATGGATTAAATTTTGGTAACTTTATAATTTTGACAATCTTATACTATATAAAATTAGTAGTCTTATGTAATGAAATCAATATACTAAATAAAAACAGACTACCTTTCATACACTGCATAATTTGACACAATGTTGACGGATTAAGTTACAAAACTTACACTTTGATTTTAGTAATGGTTATTTTTTATACAATAAGACCAAGAAATCGAAACGGATCCTTCTAAATGAAAGACCATAGCTCAGGGTTCTAAGCTCCATTGGCCAAAATTCTAAAGACAACAGATAAACTATATCCAAAAACATACACTATACAGTTTATTTCTGGCAGCAATGTCGTTTAAGAGAATTCCTTCCAAAATTTCCGTAATGATTCTGCCAATGACGATTCTGGTCTCGTCCGAAAATTGAATCCTGTACCAACTGTAATTTTATCAATACGGGTACTATCAAGCGCAGTCTGAGCGCACCTTAACAGACGATTTATTGTTGAGAAATAGTCAATTATGTATTCAATATGTCACGTGCAACGGTTATAACACCAACTCTGACTGAAACAGTCCAAACGTTGAAAATACAGCTACTTCTATCATTTTAATATAAATATACTTTTTCACATACTATTACACGAAATGTTACAGTAACTTTGTATTTTGTATATAGAAAAATCCATATAAATTGAGATTAAAAATGATAATTGGGTGAAATTTATTATCTTCACGGAAACCTTCTCTGCAAGGTAATATTGAAATTCAGATATGGAAATCACATTTTAACAATTCATAAGAGTTTTCAATTTCGCCTGTTTGATATTTGCAATATCAGTTATTATATTAAAAGAACTTGCACTTAAGCTTTGACCAAACTGAAATGCTGCTTTAAAGGTTTCTTTTAACGTCCTGAAACTTCTGTAAAATTTCAATTCAATTCTCCGAGAGTATTCACCAACCCAGAAGCCAGTAGTTTGTTGCTCGCCCTAAAACCGATTAAATTTTGTAACTTGTAGTATCTTAATTTTAGTAAACTTTGTTTTATTTTAAGGAGTATCTCCCTCCTGTCCTTAGCTGATTTTTCACTTTCATTTTAGACCCTATTAGTCATTTGTTCTGTGTCAGCTTTTACACATATTTCGGTTTATGAATGTCTAAATATTTTGATTTGATCTGTATTTAAGAAGTTGTAAAATGGCATATGCAGAAATTTTATTCACATAACCTCGGACTTTTGTTATTCGACAAAAAAATTTACACAAAATAATCTGAAAATTGTATTTAAAAACCCTCAAAAATTTTACAACATTTTTGTACTTATTTTTTCGAGTTCCGTATCATATTTAAAATATCAATTGCGTCCATAGTGTACCTATTGTAATAGATGATTGAAATATCACACTAAATCTTGATATACTGGTTGTTAATATCTTTGGAAATATAGCATTATACGTATCATTGCCGTAGACCCTTTGGTAATCGATACCTTAAAAATAATTAAAATGTACACACCCATACATTTTCTTTAATATTAATTTCTATTTAACTCATAGACCTTAACATTGTTGCGTGCTGTAAAACATGATTGAAGAACGCAAGAAATATTAAATTTTTTAAGTTTATATTTTGTTGCAACTCTTATATCAGATGAAGATAGAGCAACTCTTATATCAGATGAAGATAGTAATCTTTTGAAATGATAGAAACATATACGTATCAAAATCAAGATAAATATGCATACAATGTTATACACTGAAAGAGTCTGAAACAATTTTATTGGAATAAGATACAAAACTTACAATTGCTATCTCTTCCATGTGGTAATTTATTGCACTGTAGACCGTGAAATCGAAACAAATTCTCGTGAAAGAAAAAGCAGCAGCTAAGAAGGTCCCAGACTCATGTAGCCTAGATTTTGAAGACAACAGAAGACAACAGACAAATTATATCAACAAACATACTCTATGGAGATTATTTCAGACGGGAATGCTGACAATGAAATTCGATAAATTTAAAAATTGTCCAGATTGCTGGCAAGGGAATAATCTGTTCTCTGATAATTAAACAAGGAACTAGCCCTAAATGTATCAATGTTGTTACTATCAGGAGTAGTATTGTGTGATAAGTTTTAGGCACCCCGAAAAACCGAGGGTGCTAGGGCGCACAAAACTAAGGTAAAACCTCGCATATGTGACATCACGGTATCACATGACTCACGTGACTCAGACCAGCTGAATTGATATGATCCATAATTTATTTTTACCTTATGACTCAGATTAGCTTGCCTCAAAGACGCATTCCCTACGACTCAGATGCATGACTCATACAACTGGATTTTTCTTGTTGCTGTATTGCCGACATATCTGTAAATGATCAGGCGTTCTTACTAGACGTCACCGAAAGTTAAAATGAGGCAACAATATAAGTGAAGTAACCCCGTGGGACATGTAACAATATATGGAAGACAAACCCAAATATTGAAAACGCATTATTTTAGCTCAGGAATCGATTTAGACCATATGATCGTATTTGGAAAAGGAGTTGGGATATCACGTGACCATATTTTGAAAACGGGGTATTTTAAATTCGATTTAAGGTAGATCGGTAGTCTTCCGCCATTTTGAAATTGTTATTTATTCTGTTTTGGTATTATTTGCTTTTTAAATATGCTAGTGTTTTTATTTGCAATATATCAATTAATATAATATCAGTGGCACAAAAAGCAAATGAACTTTATTGACTTGATTTTACATGTATTTTTGTTATAAGATGAGGTATGTTTTTTTGATAATTAAATAATTTTGAAGAGGGTATTTGAAAAAGGGAGATAATCTGATCAAAATATTTTATATAGATATCGCTATGAAAATTCATATTTTACAAATTAAAAGGAAAACAAAGCCGGTGACCCCTATTTTTCATTATACTTTTTGAAAGTATATTCAAAGGCCTAACATATGAGTAAAGTAGACAGTAATCTGTGGAATAGTTTAAAAGAAAACATCAGAATACCTGTTTTTCCCTATATATTCATTAGAAATATTTGATTATTTCGATATCAGTTATTTTAAAAACAAGCACGGTGACCCCCCTTTTTTATTTTTTTATTTAAATTCTTATAAAGTAAGGAAACTTTGCTGAGAAAATAAAGAAAATCTATGGAAAAAAAATGGAGCACTCATCTACCTTAAGAGAAAGAAATTACGGTAATGCACAAGAAATAAATGTGGTAAACATCCGTGATTGTCTCGGTGAGGTCAGCGTAGAACAGGAGATAATTCTAGTAGAGAAGGAGACAACTATGTGCGGAAGATCAGCACTGAACGGGAGAAAACTCTACTAGTGAGGAGAGAGAGCAAAGTCAGACAACAAAGACGTGTTATAAATTTTCAGACTATCTATTATCACAAAAATAATGAACACAGATACATCAGGTTATTATCAAAAGTTCATTATTTATTGTCATGTGCAAAGGTCTTTCAGCCTTGCCTCGACGATTTTCGGATCCAAAGCGGAGGGCTCGCTCACCGCGTCTTCCATGGTAAAGTTCCATTATCTGCACTTGACAAAGTGCACACAGTACAGATCACAGGAGTCGCCGTCTTCAGGTTGAACTCGCACGTATCTAATCAGGTATTAGGGACCGGTGGCAACTACCATATTTCTAGGCGTCTTCGGTAGGTTTCAAAGAATTACGCAGGTCCGTTCTTTGGGCCTCGGTGGTCGTAGGTTTTGTGTTGACGACGAAACTGTCGGTCGGAGACTTGGACCGAAGTTTGTCCGCGCAAGACACCGTCGCCGGGAGTTACTACTTACCAGAGAATAGCCACCACCACAGCCACTACCACAATTTACCACAGCAACCGCCAACACCACCATCACCATCAACACCACAGCAAGAACCGTCATCATCAACACCGCACTACCACCAAAGATTATAAGAGAAGACTTATAGATAGCCCTATGGAACCATGGACGAGTTTCATTAATTCGTCAACAGTGCCGGCTGCATCTTTTTCCCAAGAACAGGGGAGGAAAATTCATAATTTGTCTACCTCGATTGCATTAGATGAATGGCAAATGGGAGTGTGCATTCTTGGAAATGACGTTTGTCCCGGCTTTCGAAAGTCCGACGAGGAGGGTGTACGTGTGTTGCGATGTGGTGAATCGTATGTCAGAGAAGTCTACCTTCCGCTGCTTCAAATCCTCAACCATGAGAATCAAAGAAACGGCGGAAATGGTATTCTACAGTACGACGAGGGGAGATGGTTTGGACTTGACCGGAATCAACCTGAGATATAATTGTCTGTAAATACGATCATGTGTTCTGCTTGCTTCACTTCCGGAGAAAACGTATAAGAGGAACCGGACCAGTCTCGGCATGAAGATGGAGTGTCCTAGATCGATAGTTTTCCAGGAGAGAAGCTATGTTGAGGCATCGTCGAAATAAAAATGGATTTGGATTTATTAAACAAACAACACTTAAAACACCAGCACTACAAAAGATTGAAAGCCATCCACCATCACCACAGAAGATGGAAAGCTCCCACGCCACAGAAGATGGAAGGCCCACCACCGCCCCTATAGAATATTGAAAGCCAACCACCACCACGAACAGGACCGCAGAAGATGGAATGCAGTTTTAAGTTTCGACACCCGTTCACTATTACCATCTGCGATCCGACCTCCTTCAGCAAGAAGTATTTCTTAAAGAAGGTTTTACGGAAAGCTCTGGTGACGTGTAGCCCGATCCCGGACAGGATTGTCTGGTTGTACAAGTGTTACCAACCCCTTGACGACGAGATCCAAAGGAAGTGACTTCGAAAGAAAAATCCGCTCCCGGTATTCCGAACGATTTGGACGCTGATCACTACTTCCAAGCGCACACCAGGAAAGTGCTCGTGTTGGACGACCTGTCGCCGACATCGGTCAAAGATCCCCGCAGAAACGACCTCTTCAAAGAACTTTTCGTTGGTCGTCGTCAATAAAATCATGTACTTGGGCGAGGACCTAACCAAGAGAAGAAAAAGCCACTATCTGGTTCTCCTCGACAATTCCGTCGATCGCCAACCCGTCGCCACGCTTGGAAGACAGGTGTAACCGAACCAGAGACACCACTTTGTCAGACGATTGGAGACGCCATGAAGAAACCTCACGGATACCTGATGGTGGACCTGAAGCACAGATTTCCCGAACATTCGAGATTACGCAGCTACATCTGGGGATGGGGGGAAGACGCCGAAAGTCAGGCCATGGAGGAGAACGACGATTCAATCGTAAAAGACGGAAGTGAAACGGACCTTATGGCCTGTTTCATATTGATATTCGCACACGAGTTGGGAATCGATAACCGTCGACAGGGGAGTTGCTTCGACGAACCAACCGCCAAACTATGCAGGAGGGACGATGACCAGACTGAAGGCACTTCCGGATACGAACTGGAATGTTTTCTCAAGGGCCTGCCAGCTAAATTGTCTTGCGTGGACGAACTACCGGTCCACGTCTCAGACAGACCGCACAAATTTGTAAGCACCGAGACCTGCGACCGCCGAGCCACGTACTAGGTGACGGTCTACTTCCCAATGGATGGACCCGCGGAATTCTTCGATTCGATCGGCAGAACACCTGAAATGTACCGTTGACGCTTGAGGAGATGTTTGTGGCAAACGAACCCCGGTTCTTAATCAACAAAGCTCGATTACAACCAGAAGACGGCTATTTCTGTGGGCTGTAATGTAATTTGAATTTACCAAATACATCTGGTGAGTTCGTGAACCGCTTAGTAAACCACACAAGCGGTGCACTTTGTCTTGCAACTGTACGTGATATGCCAAAGGTTTTCTCTTTGTCCTCAAGCTTCCTTCACCATCAAACCTGACCGCCGAGATATAATTGAAATACTGCTAAAGGACAAGGTGTGATAAGGGGTTGATTTGGCCCAAGAATCCAGCGATTTTCTAATTTGCACGTCAATATTTTCTTTCATGTTCGTTTCAAAGTTGAGATCCCATTTACGGAAAAATTACAAAAGTTAGAATCAATGACGTCACAAAAGGTAGAGTTCTGACGTCATGAAAAGGCGACTTTTGAGCATTTTAATAGAAATACACCGGATTTGGCAGATTTTCTAACAGTTTTTCTGACCAGAATAATCGAGCACATTCAAGAACCAATTAGATACTTTACCAACTTATTGGTACAACTGAATTGAACCTCTCATATAAATATTTTTTTGGTTCTTGCATGTGCTCTATATTTCCTATACAGAAAAAGTAGTTAAAATTGGTCGAATTTGTCATTTTTCGACAAAATCTTCAATCTGTCCCTTCTTCTACACTCGAAAACTCAGTAATCATACATCAATATTTGAGAAGCATTACTGTTTACTGAAAAGCCATTCCTATAGAACATTTCAATGAGAAAATTATGTGAATTCACCCAAATTTATTTTTTAGGCCAAATAAGGCCCTAACCGCCCCTACTCCTTTTAGGTTCAACCTCAAGCAAAAATAAAAACGAAACACATTTATCTGTGAAGAGGTTGATATGCACCATTTTGGATTGGTGTAGTTTCTCATATATCTTATAACAACAACACCGGAAATGAGAAAATTTCCTCATTTTGTTTTAAAAAGTCAACTTTAGAAAAAAATATAATAATGTTGCTTTCATTATTAATTTATCTGAATTTTGTCTTTAATGGCTTATAAATTTCGCATCATTTGAAGTCAGCGATCAGAACGGGTACAATATCCAAAAATGAATACCCTAAAGTTTTGTTTCGTGAATGATCTTCAGTATTTCCATTTGTGAAATTGGTGTTAGTTATAATGACATAAAACATATTATCAGTTTTGATGATTTACACATATTCCTGTCTCGAAATGATACTGACTTCAGTTAATTCCGTCTTTCAGTTTTACAATTGTAATTGAAAACATAAGAAAAACATTATTGACTGCACGATGCATGCTTAAAACTAAAATTCAGTTCAAAGAATGAAAATTCTGAAGAAAAAAAATATGAATAAAGAAGCATATCTTATTATCATTCCTTTGCCGGACCCAGTTTCCGGGTGTTTTGGTGTTGGAAACACCATCTCTTCTAGTGAAAAAATAACAGATTCAATGAAGAATATATCAAGCATGATGATATACTATAATGTTTAAAAAAACGAAATAAATCCCTCGTTTTCTTGAACCCTATTTGAGTCACCCTTTTTCAAGGTTGAATCCACTTTTGTGAACTTTAGCTGTTATAATGATAAGCAATGAAGGGGTATTGAGTAAAAGCAAATGAGACAAAATCTCAACAAAAACGTGGGAAAAACAAGAATGAAACAACGCTTTTGTTGTTGTTTTTCATCTGGAAGTCACCATGAGGCCTTCAACAATGATCTATGCTCATACCTCATAGTAAGTTCAAGACGGCCCCTAGCATTAGTTTAAGCAAAATTCATCCCTGGATGTCGAACAACGCTACTTCCATGTTTATTATGTCATGGATGCGAGATCGTCAACAAACATAAAATCAACTGTCAAAGTATTCTTACAATTGCTGTCATCCATTGCCCGACAAAAAACAAATAGAGGACAAACACAGCGTTTAAACAACCAGAAGACACTAATCGATGCAATAGTAAGAAAACTTTGCATAATAAAAATTATGAGATGTGGGCACAATTATCAGGTGGTCAGAATAATAATTTTGAAAACACACAAAAAAAAAAAAAAAAAAAAAAAAAAAAAAAATTTAANTTGAAATTATGAAAGTGCATCCCTTATAAGCCCTTATTTTGTATGAACATAGAGTTATATTCCTAAAAAGTTTTTTTTTGTATTTGATTAAAATAGTATCAGCTTAGTTTATTGACATTTCGTCGTCTACGGGTAATAAATAAACTGTTTTGATTTAATTTTGGATTTACTCTTTCACATCTTTATTTTTTACTAGTTGCCTTACTAATCCATTTTACAATATTTATCATTTCACGGACAAAGCAAGCTACCAGTGGGAAGATGCATTCGACTGGTTATAATCAATTCAATAAGCCTGATAGATGTATTTTGTCAGTTCCGGCCCCACAAATAGCGTATAAAAAATTGCAAACAAAATCGATATATCTTCAGCTGATGGTCTGTTCATGTCATTTACATGTAGGTAGCAATTCGTCAATATGTGAATCATCTCTATTATCCACAAACATAATTGTATGTAGTGATGCAAGTACACCACATGCTATATATTTTTTTTTAACATTTTTAACTTAATATGTATATGAGATAATGTGAGCGTTTGAAAAGACTGAAATGTATACGTTTCAAATATCTACTTTTCAAATTCCAAATTAAGCAGCTGCTTTGTTATATAGTGGATAGATATAATAAATAAGAGAAATAAGATACACAGATTACTATTATAATATCGTGTATCTGTGTTTTGACGAAATAAGATACATTAGTTACGATACTTGAATCTTCTGAATGCGTGTTATAAAATTTATTCGTAGTAGGTAAGATTTATTCGTAGTAGGTAAGAAGCATTTGATTTTGTAAGTTTCAATTCTGTGTTCTTTTTAAATGAATTATGCAGTCGTCTTTAAAAATAAGGCTTAATACTTGTCATTATAATTTTAAGGGAATTTGAAAAGTATTTGTACGGTAAGTATAGATTACATTTAATTTAAAGAAATTTGTCAAACGGTCAATATACTTGAAGCAAATTTACCAAAAATAATCTTCACAATTTTTTCTTGTAAAAACAACTCTTTATCTTTTTTATTGTGTAGTGGCCACTCAATCAGAACTATCACAGTATTATTGTTAATATAAAGCTAATATTCTTTTATCCCCAAGGGGTTGAATGCAACAGAACCGATAAACATATTTATCGGCAATATGCACATATTTCTCTTTGATCTTATTGACTGATATTTTCAGTATCTCCGAACTGACCTGATACAAGAAAATATCAGGCAATTACGTCACGAATATGACGTCATGACTCGTATGACGTTGCCGATAAAAACAATAATGGTAGTTTTGAAGGTCTCAACAGAAAATATCACTAGTATCACAGCTCGTGTTATCGGACTCGCTACGATACGGTTTTATTTTCTGTCTTGACCTGAAAACTACAATTATTCTATATTTATTAATAATCCCGCAACAGGAAGAAGCATACCTTCCCTTCATATAAATATATTTTAGGTAACACAATGAAACCGAATTGAATGAGAAAAAATGTTCCCATACAATTTTTTTTTATTTCAATTTGAAGCATTTTTTTCAACAAACAAGTTAACTTACAGAGCTATTAACTGTAATATAAATGATACTGGAATACTGTTGTCAGTTCAGGAATTATATACCTTCTGGTTCTGAAAAAAATCATCGCTATAAAGAATTGGATTGACGTTAAATCTGGACATTTTAATTGATTTGGAATTTCACAATACATGCCATAGAAGTTTTTAGTGCCCATTTGTAATTTCACTATACTTGCTATGGAAGTTTTGTAGTGCTCATTACAATTTCGCTATAGTGACTACAAAAGTTTTTTAATGGACATTTGGAATTCCACTATACAGGCTATAGGCGTTTTGTAGTGGTCAATTGGAATTTCTCTATGGTTGGTGGGCTGTTAGTACCCGAGAATATTCACCACCCAGTAGTCAGTACGTCAGTGCTGACCAGAAAGCCAATTCTATTTGGAACTTTGCAATATTTATAAATTTTGTAAATATTGTAGGAACTAAGGAGTATCTCCCTCATCCAAAGCTCTGTCCTTAGCTGATTTTGGCTTTACATTTAGATCATATTGTTTAGTTGTTCTCTATCAGTTTTTGAACACCGTTGAGTTAATGGTCTTCCAATCGTTTTGATTTTATCTGCACTGAAGAGACATTACTTATTGAAATCCGCATATGCAGGAAATAAATTCACAATAAGTTCGGTATTTAGTTATTTGTTACCTCTGGTTCGATGCCTGTACTGGGGACTGTTAGTCTCCGAGGGTACTCACCAGCCCATTAGTCAGTACTCCGGTGGTGGCCCGATAACCAATTCTGTTTGGAACCTTGCAATATCTATTTTTTTGGAAAATTAGTTGGAACTAAAGAGTATCTCCCTGATGCAAAGCTCTGTCCTTAGCTGATTTTGGCTTTACATTTAGATCATATAGGCTATTTGTTCTCTATCAGTTTATGAACATCTTTGAGTTAGTTCTTCCAATCGCTTAGATTTTATCTGCACTAAAGAGACAGTAGTTGTCGAAATGCTCATATGCAGTGCTGTTTTGTTAATGTTTTTTCGTCAAAATTCATACGTATGGAAGTGTAAGACATAGCCAATTCATTTTGTTTTACATCGATATAAAATTTCTTTCAATAAAACGTTATTGGAATCTTTGGCGACTGGTACAAACATACATATATTACTAAGATCTTTTAATTTTAACTTAATTCTGTTTACAGATAGGTAAGTCGGTTACTTTTTATAATTATCTTTGTAAAAATTTATTCTGTTGGGGACTTCGATAATAATTTTATCTTTGAACATGTTGAGTGCGTGTTTATCTGCACTTTCTCCTTTGCATCATTTTATACAATAATGGGTAACTGCCTCTAATAATATAAAAACATGTTTGCTAGTTTATTTTTAAGGTGGGCGATATTTTCTTACTTGTCATCGATGATGTTCAAATTCCTATTTAATATATGTCCATAAGGGTCATAGCGATATGGCGACTTTGAAAAGTCTCTGCTGGTAGTAGTAGATACATTTCTATAATTTATCTAACAAAATGCTTTTGATGTATCCTGTCTAACATCGTGTTATTATAAAAGTACTTTGGTTTTTGCCGAAATATGCGTTGCCAATCACACATCTGTGAAGGAAGGAATTCGATCAACGTTTAATATGCAAACAGGAAGGAATTTGATCAACTATTGTTAAATATGCAAAGGGGGACAAATTCAACAACATTAACATGTTTTTGTTTTTTTTCTGCTACCTTCAAACCAAATTATCATATCATCCTAAGCAATTGCTATTGTCTGATATCATACCTTGAAAGCATTTTTACTATACTTAACGTAGATAATTCAGTCTATCATATGTAGATTTGTAAAACAGCTGGCTGGGTGACAATCCCAAAAAACTGTCATATCGCTTAACGAATGACACTTTTTCCATTGTTACCCTCTGTTCATCGTTCAATAATTTTCAATAATGATTGTTTTTTTTTACAAAAAACGTTCAGTATATTGAAAAACATCAAATAAAATATAACTGGGGAGGATGACAGAGCAGATTGTTGTCCTCTGCTTTGCATCGGTTAGCAATGTTTTCTCGGACATTTTCAGCTAGATTTCACGTCTTCATGGATTTGAAATAACCGGATTTGACTCAACCCTTAATTGACTCACTGATCGTGTGACGGGTGCCGCTAGCGGATCTGGACATGCTTACCCCTCCTGATGTCACTCCCGGTTTTCATGGGAGTTCACACTATGATGCCTTAGTTTTAATTGTTATCTTTTTATTTCCGTGTAATGTAGCTGTCTGGCGTCCTTGTTTTGTGTTTGTTTTTCTCTGTTGCCGTTTTTGCCATGTCTTTGGACTTCGATTTTTGTAGTCATCGCTTCTATTGTTCCTTCGGTATTCTACTGTTGTTGTTTTTGAATCAATTGTAGGGAAAACAAAGTCAGATATAGTAAAAAAAATATTGACAACGTTACTGGAATTTTCCCGCAATTTAGCTAGTCTATTAAACAACAATTTGTCCGATATTTATCAAAACTGTTTCATGAAAATTACAACTTGTGTACGACTTCTGCTTCGGCGTTTATTCATTTAAAAACTATGTGGATGTATAAATTATAAGTGCAAAATTTATTTACTTCATTAAAAACGCAGTATTTTTGACACGCAACGAAAGTCGTTTTTGCCGTAATTTTTTTGTACTAGATATAGGTCGTCAGATCAAGATCCAATTAGGGAAAACTAAATTAACGCAACTATGCTCGGACTTCTGATCTTTTTTAACCATTAAAAATCTTGCCGATGGAGCAAGTATTTCTTACCATATCAACGTTCAAAGTCAGTGGTCTAAGCGTCAAATTTCAGATTTTTTCTTGAGTTGACGTCAACCATTTTTTTACATTTTCGTTCTTCCGTCTATTTTGTTATAAAGGTTTATTATTAGTAGTTATCCAACTTTATCTGTCTTCAATTAATGAAAATTTTGATTTTGGCAACCAGAAATACAATGTATTTGTAATTCCTTTCACCTTTTCTCAATGATGATTCTTGGTGACATTTTGAGTTGACCTTACTTCCGTCTAATTATCTCAATATTGTAAATTTTATAGTGCATGTGCTCTATCAAGGACAAAAACATCTTTGCTACTTGCTACTTATTCCTCGTTTAAATTTGCTTTCGACACTTCTTTGAAATGTTGTTGTGCAAACTGCTACAATCCGTATTAACCTTTATCAGATAAAAGCGGAGATCCTATTCATTGGAAAATTCTCAAAAGCTTTAACTTATATAACGTATAAATAGTCTAACTTTTGCCACACTTAAATCTGGACAGTGAGGAATTATTTAAAAAATAATCTGGACAGTGAGTCAGACATTGTGAGGAAATGAGCAATTCATGTTATGTCTGGACTGGACAAAATGAAATTATAGGAACTCATAAAATATACTCAAAATGCATTCATCCGTTATTAACTGCAGTTTATAAAAATGCAATGACAAATTAACCGCAGCTGAGTGCAACTAAAGACATGTAAAAAAGAATAAACTTGGTAGAGACTTCTTATTTTTTCTATATATAAATGTCAAGTCATACAATAAACAAGTGTATGCTTAAAACAGTGTCAGTTCATCAGAAAATTCTCATTCACATTAAGAAAACAGGAATATACAAGCAAAAGGGCAAGGTATATAAAAACAATTATATGATTAAAATATTGTGACTTAAAAATTAGTATGATGCAGCTACAGCGAGTAAGATATATAATTTTCCACGGCAGGAAGAGGGAACGAACTTTGTTAAGGAACGCCGTTCAGCATATTTTTGCGCGAATTCTCGATTTACGATATACGAGATCCTAGTTTTACCTTTTTCATTTTTCGGAGCTCAATTAAAAAAACAAAAATTTCCTTGGGATCTGAAATATTATATCATAGGAATTTCTGATACAGACAATCCTTTGCACAGATAAAAATGCGTGGATGAAATATATCATGTGAGTGCTCGATAAAAGCCCTGTATTGTCACAATTAATGTATAGTCATGTCAAACATGGAGATATTCCGAACGCACCGTGTGTGTTTCAAATAATTGCTTTCGTTTCCCTATTCCACCTTTCACTCAGATAAATCGTAGTTAGAACGTATATGAATGTCCAGATATTGTTTGGAATTTGGACCCTAGTTCAACAACAGTGTAAGTGTTATATTATATTTTTATTATATTTGGATGAAGACTAATCCGTTTAACGTTACTACACAACAGTTTATTGTGAATATCAGCTCTAGACGTTAATTACATAATTTGCTATAAATATCGATTTTTACGGAATGTTCATCTCACACAGAAACGTACAACTGTTGATTATAATTATATTTACAACTTTCAACAAAGTATTTAAAGTTTTTATGTATTATTTCCGTCTACAAGAGGATATTCAGTTGCATAATTCGTATAAATATAGCATGTACGGCAAGCA
>MJUU01032330.1:0-28836 GCA_002080025.1 Modiolus philippinarum
TGCTATTAAGAGTTCTGTGGGGAGATGCCGAAACTTTGAATTCTAAATTTTTGGTTATTTTTAATAAATTTTCACTCTGAGTTTTGGGAGAAGCTTCAATTAGTAAATCACCTGATCGCATTCTGGAGACGTTTTTTACTGTTCCAGCACTGCTTTGAATGGTCTTTTGGATAGCAAATGGATTGATTTTTGATATTTGCTTATCAGATGATCCTGTCAACACAATAAATTTTGTCCAACTGTTATCTTCAACCTCTGGAATAGAATTGTCTAGTTTTCTTTTTCTATTTGGAACTGGTTGGTTTTGAGGGAAAGCGTACTACTTGATTGACCCATGAGCCACCGCCTTCTCCAGTACCCCTACACTGTATTGATGGTTTAAATCAAGACAAAAATGTTACACACAGGTTAACTTAAACTCAAGTTGGAAAGATATACTGGAGGGCTTGGCGTGACCAGCCGATTGATCGGACCGGGCCAATCCGACCTCCCGTTTAGATGATATCAGAGCCAAAGTAAGATGTTGATCCTGTATTCTCAGCCCAACGGGTATTTTATGGCCGTAGCGGGAGTCTGAACACAGGCTCGCACCTACCAGGATCCCCTCAACCATCGACACGGGTCTCGACACACGGCAAACGTGTCGCCTCTGTTAGGAAGACTCATACTCCAAGCTCAGAGGATGCTGCGGGCCTATTCTTCAGCCGGGACCGCGCACGGCGGGATCGAGTATAGAAGTGCCATAATTGTTTTATTATATTTGATTGACATGCCTTAAGTTACTATGACAAACAAAAAAACGCGGTAAATCTATTATGGGTGTTAAAGGGGTGTGGCCTGTAAACGTCAATCAAAGTAAGTGTGCAATATGATGATTTATCATGATCAACTGTACAATATGATGTTTTATCGATTAGGTGCATTTATATACTTTATACATAGAAACAAAAGTACAAATATAATAATAGATCATATCGCATCGCCATTTTGATTCGTCAAATTTTGTGGGAGTTATGGGACTTTGATTACTTCCACATTGTTATACAATGGCAAATCTTGTGGACGCAACTCCTCAGAAACCGCTGGTCAGAATTCAATCAAATTTTACAGGATTGTTAGCCACCATTAGTACTAGATCATATCGTATCGCCATTTTGATTCGTCAAATTTTGTGGGAGTTATTGGACTTTATCGATTTAATGCATGCTACAGCTTAGGAACACTTTGTGGGCGGAACTGCTAGGAAACCACTGACCGGATTATGCTGAAATTTTGTTTGAACATTTCCTACCATATGTACTTGATCATATTATGCCGCCATTTTGAGTCGCCAAATTTTACGGGAGTTATTGGACTTTATCTACTTAATGCATACTACAACATAGGAATTCTTTGTTGACACATCTCCTCAAAATCCAAATAAGGGATTTCGCTGAAATTTTGCTTTGCTGTTTGTCACCTAATGCAGTTGATCATTTCCTGCAGCCATTTTGATTCGCAAAATTTCACATGAGTTATGGGACTTTATCGACTGCGGCGGCGGGGGACATAGCTACACGTAGCAATCTTGTTAGTACGGAAGCTGGAGGGGACATGTGAATTTTTTTTCTATCTCGTGGCCACGAGATACTATCTCGTTCCCACAACATACTTAGTCGAAGCCACGAAATCTTGTAGAATCTGTTCAAATGCCATGAATCAAAGTAATTACCATCTTCACATGAATTGGTCTGGAAGTTCTAAAGCTATGGAAGCAGCCATGGTCACAGAAATGGTAAAAGAAAAACAAGAAAAGGGAGAAAATGTGGGCTCAATACTTGGTGATGAAGACTGCACTATCATTGCACGACTTAGAGAGCCAATTTAAACAAAAACATAAGCAAGGTGTCAGTTTAAATCATGTAAAGAATCTGCTTAGCAACAGTCTTTATGATATAAAGAAAAACCATACAACCTTGACAATCAAAGTGATTCAAGATGTTTAAATTATATCCTTGCTCAAGGCAAGGGAAACCCAGAGCAGATAAGAAAAATTTATATTTTCTCTTGGAAAACATGATGATTGTACTATCAATTGGCCCAAGTTTTTGAGCAACCCTAACGAAAAATATAGCTCTTAACAATATGGAAAACCACTGACAGACTTGTCTTTGAAAATACATTGAAAGATGTTTTTAAACTTTATAATGCAGAGAAACTTGTAGCCCTTTAACTGTGATACATACATAACATAAAAAACATATTTCATAATACATCATAAATATTTGTACCATCAATATATCACAAATATCACATGTTTTGGCATACACGGAGAAATGTTACTCATTCATATTAATTTCCAACAACATTTTATTACAGGTATCAGCATGCAGTACAAAATATCACATCAATTCATCCTAATACCCGAAAAAAGAAAAAAAAACCAAAACAGCCAAGTATTACATTTTTACAAGGAATAATGCTTACAAAAATAGTAATTATATGACAAGCATTCATATTTTTTTGCATCTGTATAATTATAATTCTGTTTTAGACCTAATGTTTAATTGGAGGTCAAAAATAGACCAACATCATCTGGAGGAGACCATAGTCCAGAGGATTCCAATTTTAAAACAGGGAGGTAGTCACCTTGAAAAGACAATTGGCTATGTACCCCTTAAATGGTGTGGGCAGCTTCACTATAGTGCACAGTATGAACAAATATATAGAAAGTTATGTACAAGGTGGTGAGCTAGAAAGTTTGATGTCAAATATCATTCATCACAATTACAGTATGTAAGATTCAAAGAGTATTTTACATTTTTATCCATTAAAACCCATGAAAATCTCTAGTCATTTAGGAAATAAAAATATTGTATACATTTATTGAAGAAGTTAATTATAGGTTTTACTCACGCACATACTGACTTGTCCAGCATAGCATAAGCATAGCCAGAAAACAGATTTTGCATTACTTCAATCCTAAATTTAACCAGATAGCCTAAATTAAAAATTGATTGTTTTCATTAATCTAATGCAGTTCTTTAAAATAAGGTGAAAAATCAATTTTGAAAATGTCAGATTAGTTAAACCTGTCTGTAGATCGTGACATTGCCGCTTCTCTCTGTTCTGAGTGCTTCATTGAAAATAGAAAAAATAGATTGATTGATTGATTGATTGAATATTGTTTAACGTCTACTCAGCAATATTTCAGCTATATCAAGACGAGAACAAGTTTGTTGATAAATAATCACTTTGGGGTATGGAAATGGCCATGGGACGGGAAATTCTGACTGCCACTGGAAAAGAAGGGTGAAATCGTCAAGGGCGGGGAATTTAGCCTTGTAGCCGATCACCTACGGACCACCCCAAAAAGAGCTTGCTACAAGGGTTCTTTAACGTGCAGGAAGCGTGGCATTTCTTCCAACACGTGGACCTGAGTTTACATCCCATCCGAAAGATGGGTTGTGTATTTATTAATCCCGCACAACAACGGAATGAGTCCTATTTCTATATCCCGGGACCCTCGGGGTCAGCCTCCGTTTAGGAGGGGTCACACCACGCAAGCCGGAGATACTGGGTCCTATTTCTATATCCCGGGGTTCCCTCGGGGTCCTCTGTTAGGATGGAAAAAATAGATGTTAATTATAATATAATATAAATTTATTACTGTGAGTTCTTCAAAAAATCATCAAAAATGGAAACAAATGGAAGCTTACCCAAATAAGAATATCAAGATTAGATAATAATTAAAAAAAGAAATTAAGTTTTGAACATGGCCTTTTTTGTCCCCTCGTACCTCAAAAACATTAATTATATAGGGACATATAGGCAAGGGGTCCCATTTAATATTATTTTTGTTCACGAAACAAATCAAAGAAACCCTATCAAAATCAGATGTTTATTAACCCAACCCCCTCAAAAGTCATGAATTCAATCAAGTAACCTATACAAAAAATCAGATGTTAAAAAAAACTAGAAAACTGCTGATCACAAAAGATACCCCCACTCATAGGCAATTCTAGTACTGTAAACCGGGAAATTTTCGCGTTTGGAACTGAAGCGAATATACTTGTCTAGTATTGAAGTCAATGGTCAACAATTAGGCAGCGCGAAATCAAAACTGAGCGAACTAAAATCCTGCCAATTTGCCGCGAAAAAAAGGCGGCGCAAAAATTTCCCCGTTTACAGTAGTTGAAGGAACCTGGATAACTTTTTGCTTGACCATTAGCTTTTTTCATTGGTATACAAAAACACAAATAAAACTTTATCAGTAACTAATGGTGAGAAACATGTTAAAAATATTGCAATTATAAAGGTTATCATCTGGAAATCATACAATTTACAGATGTTGCTTAATTCAAGGGCAATAACTCTGCACCCAAGTCTGGTCATGGGGAAATCAAACTTGACACGTAATTTATTGTAAGTAACATCATTCCAAAATATAAAAAAAAACTTTCCTTCACAGCAAACTCAAGTTCTCACCGGGAAACCGCGACTTTTACAGATTTTATGTTATTAAAGGACAATAGAGTAAGTGAGAACCGAACCGTCAGTCAAAAGAACAAACAATCCATGGACAAAGGCAACATCGGAAACACTAAGAAACAAAGACGCCATTTGCGTACGGGACAAAAAAAGAAAAATGAAGTCACACATACTGATGAACAACACGGACCAAATAAAAACCACGGATGAGATCAGGTGTACCCGTTGAATAGGCATCTCCTGCTTCTAATAAGATACCCGCCGTTTGAACATGTCAACTCCGGTAGTAAAGTCAAATACAAACTTAAGTTTTAGAAGGAAAGATCTGTTGTCATCTGGGAAACAGATATCCCGTAACCACAAACTTCTGTACTGATGACGTTTTTGGTAACGTACCCTTGCTTAAGTAGTTAATTTGTAAGCAACTGGGCCCTATCCAGGAAGTCACTGTAACGACCACAAGCACCAATAACACCAGAATGCAAAATACGATCACAGTGAATATAGAACTTGACCTGTATTTTATTTTAAGTAACATTGTCCCTAAATATTCAAACTTTCCCTCACCGCAAACTGAAGTAATCATCCGGAAACCAGAAAATCTACAGATTTTGTTTGTCTTAATCAAGGGCAATAACTCAAACGAAAAATCAGACTTGACCGTATTTTATAAATAGAAACATTGTTCTTAATATTAAAACTTTCAATAAATGTAGCATAATTCAAGGGCAATAACTCTGTATCAAAAGTCTGATCATGGTGAAAATCAAACTTGACCTGTATCTTATGGGAAGTAACATAATCTCAAAATATAAAAAAAAGAACTTTCCTTCACAGCAAACTCAAGTTATGACTCGGGAACCACGACTTTTACAGATTTTGTGTTATTAAAGGACAATGACTCCAGTCACAGTGAATATCGCACTTGACCTGTATTAAATTATAAGTAACATTGTCCCTAAATATTAAAACTTTCCCTCACTAAAGTAACTAAAGTTATCGCCCGTAAACCATAATATCTGCAGATTTTGTCTAAATCAAGGCCAATAACTCTGGAATTCAAAATCAGATCACCTGTCAAAATCGGATTTGACCTGTATTCTATAAATAGAAACATTGTTCCAATAATATTTAAACTTTCCTTCAAAGCAGGGGCAATAACTGTGGAACATAAAAGCCGATCACGGTCAAAATCGAACTTAACCAGTATTTTAAGAATAGAAACATTGTCCCAAAAAATATAAACTTTTCTTCAAAGCAAACTCAAGTTATCATCCGGAAACCATAAAATTTACAGATTTTGCCCGATTCTCTAATGATTGATTGATATGGGGTTTAACGTCACTTTCAGCTATCTCATGACGGCCAGTTTTAGTGATCGAGGAAGCTTGAGTGTCCGGAAAGAACCCCCGACCTTGGGCAGGTAACTGACATACCTTATCACTTACGATTCTAAGTCGAGTGCACCCTTTTTGTTATGTACAAAGTTGGGCGCGAACTCACACCACAGTGGTGATAGACTACAGTGGATGTACAGCTAGTCGAACTACCTTTACCACTCGGCCTTAAATATCTTATGAAAGGATATATAGTAAACGAACATGAGAACACAACACATAATGTGAACTCCATCTGCAATAATCGAAATGAGCTGTATGGCCATTTCAGAAATTTATTCTTCTTCAGTGGCACTAGAACGAAAACATGGGAAATCCATAATTCGCAAAATATGTTTCAAATGCATAAAACCAAATGAATCCGAATAATCAGTAATATCAAATATAGCTTAGGACATAATTGCGATGGAGGGAGTTGCACCTTAGGTTTTAGAATTTACATGAATTTAGATAAAAGTCATCGAACAAAGTCATCACAGAAGATATAATCTCATGTACAAGTACACCATATCTAAGAAAAATTAAGAGCATACATCTCCTACCAACTCCACACTGCATTAAAAGACAATCCCCTGTATTAAATATTTTATGAAAGGATATGAAGTAAATGAAAATGAGACCACAACATGTATGTTAACTCCAAAAGTGAGCTGTATGGCCATTTCGGAAACTAATTCCTCAGCAGCAGCACTAGAACCAAAACATAAGAAATCCATAATTCAAAAAAAAAAAAAAAAAAAAAAAAAAAAAAAAAAAAAACTCTACAAAGCTAAATCCCATCACGGTCAAAATCAAACTTGACCTGTATTTTATGAATGGATACATTGTCCCAAAACATCAAAATTTTCCCACAGTATGCTTTTATATATTTTGAAGATGAGCACCTGTCTTTTTGGAATTATTGCCAACATTTTTTTCCATATTTTTGGGGTATGGTGAATGTCGGGCGGGGGGAATATGATAAATCAACTCCTACAGTTTTCAACCAAGATCTTAGAACTTTCAGAGAATGTGTTTAAATATATTGAAGATGTCCATCTGACTTTATGGAATAATTCTGATTTTTTTCTCTATTTTTCCGTATTATGGAACTTAACGATATTTTCAACAAGAGTATCCATTTTGTGAAATCACCTCCTACAGTTTTCAGACCTCACAGAATGTTTGTATATATTTTGAAGATGTGCCCCTGATTTTAATGAATTAGTTTTAATTTTTTTCCATATTTTTCCGGACTTTTGAATTTAGCCATTTTTAAATATAGTAATGGTGCATTACATGATACCCCGCCACGTTTCACAAAATTTCGAAGTATCAAGGGAAATAACTCCAGAACCACTGAACCCATATTCGAACTTGGCCTGAGTTTTGTGGTGAACAAGCTACATACCAAGTTTGACGACTGTATGTTATTCCGTTCAAAAGTTATCAGTCGGAAACCTTCGGGACGGACGGACGGACAGAGACAGACGTACGGACACACGACTGAGGGTATCACATAATACCACGCCACTACGTGTGACGGGGTATAAAAACTACTAAATTCTGAAGTCCGAAAAAAATTGGAAAAAAAATTAAAAATACATGTAGTTCCATAAGTCAGTTCCTTCAAAGCAAAATCAAGTTATCAGCCGGTAACCAAAGTATGATGGGCGGATTGACGGTCGGAAAAACGGACGAACGGACAAGAGGAATCCTATATACCCCGACCTTTCAAGGCGGGGGTATAAAGAAAACCACGCACATTTGGCCCCATATCCAAATCAATGGTAGCAGCTTAACTCAAAAAATCAATATTAACCTTCATTTATAATAAAGAATTAATACCACACAATATCAAAAGAATTAGTGCATTGGAACAAGTTATCATGGAAAGACCTGACTGTCTAAATAGACTCCGACAATGACGCCAACAGTGTATGATACCATAATATCACCATATTTTGTGGTCGTATGAAAGTTATCAGTTTGAAGTTTCCTCATTTTTTTAGCATTTAATTTACTGTTCAAATTCAAAAGGATGTTCCCTTTTCCGCTTTTACTTATGGGGGGACTATAAATTCTACTGCACTGCACAGAGTTTCTCACACTTCATGTGTTTTTGAAAGTAATATAATGAAATCTATGCATCAGACATAAATTGAATGAAAAGAATTACAAATCAGTATTGTATCTTTTGGTAATTTTTTTTTAAATCAGTTTTACTTTCGATCATGTGAAAAATAACGAAATGATGGTATCTACCCATTATAACTATTATATACAGAATTTCATGACTGTGAAAACGTCTGGATTTCATTGTCATACTATTGTTCCATATTTGTCTAATTACAATACAGCCTGACCGCGAACCATTGTAGCCAAACTGTGTGGAGAAACGCCACGCTCCATGCAGTATAAAGACCCCTTCTATATTTCTCTAAAGAGAGCAGACGCACTGGGTGTCGTCTAGAAGGCTAAATTTCCTGACCCTACCCATTTCTCCCCTTTTCCAGTGGCAATCAAAAGTCGTTGCCCCGGTTGTCCCTTCCACCTTTATTTCTTTCTTCTTTTACTTACAATTTGTTTTGAATTGATTAACTTGTTCTCGTCCTGATATAGCTGAAATATTGCTCATTGGACGTTAAACTCTAACTAATCAATCAATCAACCATTAGTTTGTCTGTCAGAAATAAATAATCTTGCTACCCATTGTTTTGATTTTATCTGCACTGATGAGACATAGGTTGTCGAAATGCGCATATGCAGAACGTGAATTCACAGTAACCTCGGTATTTTGTAATTTGACCATGTATTTTAACATGATGACAGGGCACACGGCGACTCCCCATAAGAAAGTCAAGTATGATTTTTGTATTTATTTCATGAAAACTGTTTCGAATAAATTGCAAAATGTTAACGATAAGATTCTACGCTGAATGACATTCAATACATATATTTGGTATTTAGTTATTTATTTCTTTGCCATATGTTTTAGACGGCTAGTAATTTGCAGTTCGTTTCTTTAGTTAGATCATTGAATCACCAAAAATATATCAATGCGTAAATGTTTCGTGAAAATTTTCCGATGAATTCACTTTGGATAATATGCAAAGAAAAGATGGCACTTTAAGACTGTTGTCGTGCATATTTTTTTATTATTTGGATTACCTATCATTTTCCTAAGTTTTATTATTTTATTCACAAACAACGTTTCCTAATTTTGATAAACTGTTAATTTAAGAAATTCCTTTGTAAATTGATTTAATTAGGATTGCGACATAAGTGACACAAAGAACTGGCAGAGTAATTCTTGACTAATTAATAGACATGTGAAAGGATAATTGCATTAGCTTATAAAGGGCTACGCCGAGCGCAGCATGATACGACCGCTGCATGTCGTCCACTGAAATTTGAAAAAAGTGCAATTTAAAGTGAGTATGGACATAGGAAAGAGCTTGACACAATAATTAGATGGACGCAATAAGGAGATTGACCGAGTAATTAGCTGGACAAAAACTAGGGAAAATAAAAATTAGCCCTTATGACTCCTTATGATTCCTCTTTGACCCTCTCTAGCTCAGAAACGGTAAGAGCTTGACATGATGCTGAAAGCTTATATCAAGAGAAATCAAAAGAAAAAAATCCCATCGAAATGCGATGAAAAATAAAAATTTAAGGTAATCTGTAAATTTATGATTTTGGCCCCCTTCGGCCCCTCATAGCTCGGGAACTGCAAGAGCTACGTCAAATCTGTTGCAAAACTACTGAAAGCTTACATGAAGTAGAATCCAAAGAAAAAAATCCCATCGAAATCCGACAAAAAATAATTTTTTTTAGGTTATCTGTAAATTTACGATTTTGGCCCCCTTCGGCCCCTCATAGCTCGGAAACGGTAAGAGCTACGCCAAATCCGCTGACATATAACTGAAAGCTTACATAAAGAGGAATCAAAGAATAAAATCCCATCGAAATTCGATGAAAAATAGAAATTTTAGGTTATCTGTAAATTTACAATTTTGGCCCCTTCAGCCCCTCATAGCTCGGAAACCGTAAGAGCTACGCCAAATCCGTTGACATACTACTGAAAGCTTACATCAAGAGGAATCCAAAGAAAAAAACCATCGAAATCCTCTGAAAAATAAAATTTTTTGGTTATCTGTAAATTTATGATTTTGGCCCCCTTCGGTCCCTCATATCTGGGTAAGGAAACAAATTACCAAAAATCTAAAAGTAGAGCGCTACGGTAATTTTTCATTTGGAATCCTTTGGAAAAAATTGCATCAAAATCGGACTAAAAATAAAAAAATGAAATTTTTGAAATTCGCCCCTTTTGGGCCCCATTTATCTCGTGAACGGTACATGCCACGTGAAATCCGTTGGCCTATTCCAGATTGGAAATTTTCTAAAGAGTTTACTGAAAGAAACCCCATCAAAATCCGATAAATAATAAAGATTCTACAGTCAAATATGTGAAAACAACCAATTTAACCCCTTTTGGCCCCTTTTTCTAAAACGGGCGGGGCCAGGAACATAAAATTATAGCCCGGGCTAAAGCATGTGCCAAGAAACATCATACTAAAATTTGAAAATGATCTGTTCACTGGAACCAAAGTTATGCTGTCCACAGACACAAAAATACCCAATTTTACCCCTTTTTGGCCCCTTTTTCTGAAACGGGTGGGGCCATAAACCCGAAATTAAAACCCGGGATAGCCATTATGCACAAACANCGAAGTCCAAAGACAGGGCAAAAACGAGAACACAGTAAACAATGACGTTAGACACAAAAACAATGACGCCAGACCGACACAAAGCACAGAACCAGAAACCACAACATTCAGAACAAAGGCACTCACAGTGTGAACTCCAGTGAAACTGAGAGTGACATCAGGTGCTCCGGAAGGGTAAGCATGTCCTGCTCTGTTAACAGCACCCGTCACACTGTGGGTGATTCAATCCGGGAAAATGTCAAAGTCGGTAGTCAAATCCGGGAAGACGTGAAAATGATCTGTTCACTGGAACCAAAGTTATGCTGTCCTCAGACACAAAAATACCCAATTTTACCCCTTTTTCTGAAACGGGTGGGGCCATAAACCCGAAAGTAAAACCCGGGATAGCCATCATGCCAAGAAACCACATACTGAAATTTCAAGATGATCCGTCCACTAGAAACAAAGTTATGCTGGCCACAGACGCCGACGCCGACGACTGCGCCATAACATAATACGACCGCAAAATTTTTGCGGTCGTATAAAAATCATAACAACGTATATAATCAGGACAATTCGTTAGTTTCGACAGTTCGGAAATCTGTCATAAAGTATACGGACCCCGTATTCTTGAAATTGGACATTCGATATTTTTGTGATAGTTGCCGAATTTGTTTATTGTTATATTGTTTATGTATTATTTGGATTAATTATAAATTTCAACGGATCATTTGTGTATTGCTTTCGCAACAGACTTTTCTACGGCTAGTTCCCCTCGTGTTGAAACTTTCAATACGAAAGTTGGTGCTAGAACCCGGAGCATTCTGTAGATTTTACAACATCTGTCTACAGTCTGCGTTGCAAGTTCCCGTACCTACAAAGTTAAGCAGAGATGTATCCTGAATATCAGAGATTGGACAGAGTCAACTTTCTGGAAACTCAAAGATGGAATTCCGTTCACAATAGAAGACTCTTCAAACACGGTTCTAGATGTGCAAAACCCAGTGCTATAGATCATTATTGTTATGCAGTCAAAAGTAAGTGTTTTAGATGTGGACATTTTAGACATTACGCAAAACTGTTTTACAAGACTATCAAATCAACACACTAAATCAGAAAACTTCAAAAGCGTAAAAAGCGGGATTCCCAAAGAATGGAAGATTACAACAGATCAAAAAGTGTAATGACAATCTTCCCTTACTCTGATCTAAGTGACAATGATTTTCACGAAACAATCAAATCCATGGACAACACTGTAAGGACAGAACTCAAAGAAATCAAGAAACAAAATAAGAAATGGGAAAAGGCTAATTTCAAATTGGGCAAAGCATTGTGTGTGTCCGAAGTGCATGTAGAAAATTTAGAGCGTGAAGTCCGCCAATTAAGGGAAGAAAATCAAAAACTTNGTAGTCCGCATAGCGACTTAATAAAGAACCACGGTGAAGAGGTGAAGAAATTGACACAGGAAATCCGACAACTAAGAACATTTTCTGCCGAGAAAATGAGAAATATCAACAACCAACAAATGGACATTAATTATTTAAGTGGTCAGATTCAGTTTAAAGACAAACTGATTTCGGAATTTAAAGTAAAAGTAAACGAGTACAAGGAACAAATCGAGCAAGAACAGAAAGAGACACTTATTTGGAAAACTAGATTTGAGACATTTTCGCAAAACAGCAGCCTAAATTCAAAGAAGAAGGAAAAGAGAAAGTGAAAATTTTAATAGACTCTGAGGTCAGAGTCTACCTGGAGTAGGGAAGAATTGTCGTAGTGCAAAAATCGTGCATATTTTTTTATTATTTGGATTACCTATGGATTACCTATCATTTTTCTAAGTTTTATTATTTTATTCACAAACAACGTTTCCTAATTTTGATAAACTGTTAATTTAAGAAATTCCTTTGTAAATTGATTTAATTAGGATTGCGACATAAGTGACACAAAGAATTGGCAGAGTAATTCTTGACTAATTAATAAACATGTGAAAGGATAATTGCATTAGCTAAAAATCATAACAACGTATATAATCAGGACAATTCGTTAGTTTCGACAGTTCGGAAATCCGGCATAAAGTATACGGACCCCGTATTCTTGAAATTGGACATTCGATATTTTTGTGATAGTTGCCGAATTTGTTTATTGTTATATTGTTTATGTATTATTTGGATTAATTATAAATTTCAACGGATCATTTGTGTATTGCTTTCTCAACGAACTTTTCTACGGCTAGTTCCCCTCGTGTTGACATTTTCAATACGAAAGTGTTGTTCGCCACAGAAGCTTATGGCATGGGGATTGATGTGAATGATATAAGACATGTAGTACATAATGGTCCACCAAGCTCTATTGAGAGTAGGTCAAAACATATACAGTTATGGTGTATTCCTCCTAGAATTAACATATATGATTGCATAATAACTCGTGAATGAATTTACTAAACTGAATTAGTATTAAATCTTGAAATGATCAGTAAACAATTAAAATTTGTTTCCATAGAGATATTTATCCGTACTTGTTTCTGATTGATTGATTGCATATTGTTTAACTTCTACTGAGCAACATTTCAGCTATATCAAGACGAGAACAAATTTGTTTACAAATAATCACTTTGGTGTATGGAAAGGGTCATGGAACGGGAAATTCTGACTGCCACTGGAAAAGAAGGGTGAAATCGAGAGGGGCGGGGAATTTAGCCTTGTAGCTTATCACGTACGGACCACTCAAAAAAGAGCTTGCTACAAGGGTTCTTTAACGTGCAGGAAGAGTGGCATTTCTTTCAACACGTTGACCTGAGTTTACATCCCATCCGAAAGATGGGTTGTGTATCTAATCAACCCGCAAAACCACGGACATCCAGTTTTGGAGGGGTCATACCCCGTAAGCCGGAGATACTAGGTCCTATTTCTATACCCCGGGGGTTCCCTCAGGGGTAGCTTGTTTCTTTATTTGGTATAAAATTTTATATTTTACTAAGATTTTCAGTTTTATTCTGGAGCACCATGAGATTGGTTATTTGGAATATACCCAAAAAAAAATATTAGAAGCATTCCATATAATTCAAACAGCCAAGTTTCACGAGAAAATCAGTCAAAAATATTGATGACTGGGGCTAGCGGAAACAGGATACAGTAAAAAGAACCAGAGAATGTAATGGTAAAATTGAAATATTTTATAGAACCCTGATTTCAATGATTAAACAAAATCTACAGGGAGAACAAACCATCTGGGACTTGAATTAGGTTGTTCGTCAGGAGCATAAAGAGCCTGCCCAAATGAAAAAACTGGTCTCACCCCAAAAATCTTATGATGCTTGGGAGGAGGAATTAAACTATCCTCTGAGATGACAAGAAAGGAAATGATTAATCAACAATAATAAAACGCTCAAGTTGAGGGGCCTCATACTATCAAAATCAGAAAAAAGATTACAGAAAGGCTCATGATATTGCCCGAAAGAAGCATGAATTAAATGCCCCAAAAGAAAAGGTTATTATGATATCAAAGTCAAATAACCGTTCAATTCAGCTTTTAATAAAGTGTGGCTCCTTAACGAATCAAGAACAGAAGAATAAGTCAAAAACTCCAATCATTTTAGCTCACCTGGCCTAAAAGGCCATGCAGACTTTTGCCATCACTTTTCGTCCGTCGTCCGTCAACAATTTCAAAAATCTTCTCCTCTGAAACTGCTGATCGAGCCAATTGTAACCAAATTACCAAGGTATGGAGTTTCAATATTGTGTTCGATTAGTCCGAAGACCAAACAACATGGCTGCTGTTACTAAATATAGAACTTAGGGTTAATTGTTGTTTTTTGCAAATAACTAAAAAACCATTACAGATATCAAATTCTGACACGGATAAAAATGATCAGCATAGCACGATCTACCTGAACCACAATTTTAAAGAAAATCATAAAATACCTGTCTTGGAGTTAATGCCCTTTTCCGTAGACTTGTCAAATTGTGTGCATTTTCTATTTCAAAAGGTGTAACAGATAGAGGTCAAGTGTAAATTGCAAAAAAGTTCAGCATATCAAGATCTACCCACACTGAAATTTTGAAGAAAATCCAAATACCCTTGTAGGAGTTATTGTCCTTTTTACGGAATTTTCAAAATTTTCATATTCTTTTTTTATTTTTTAAACTATTGAAGATGAAGATTAAGTGTAAATTGATAAAATGTCTGCCATGCTGTGTCGAATTCAAAGCTGGTGTCTAAAATTGTTCGTTGACCGCCATTCTCAAAATGGCGGGAAAATTCAACGTTGTTCGATTTGAATGAAAATTGGTTTCCAAATAGATATTGACGATGCGACTTCAAAACTTGTGTTGAAAAGTGTTCGTTGACTGCCATTTACAAAATGGCCGCCAAAAAGGCGGGAAAATTCAACATTGTCCGATTTGAATGAAAATTGGTTTTCAAATAGGTATTGATGTCGCAACTTCAAAACCGACGTTTAAAATTGTTCGATGACGCCATTTTAAGAATTGCCAGCAAAAAAGGCGGGAAATTTCAACATTGTCCAATTTCAATGAAAGTTGGTTTCAAAATAGATATTGATGTTGCGACCTCAAAACCGGATTTGAAAATTGTTTGTTGACCACCATTTTCAAAATGGCCGCCAAAAATTGCATGAAAATTCAACATTGTCCGATTTCAATGAATCTTGGTTTCTAAAACTTCAAAACTGATGCCAAAACTTGTACGCTTACAGCCATTTTCAGAATGGCTGCCAAAAAAGACAGGAAAATTCAACACTGTCCGATTTCAGTGAAATTTGGTTTCCAAGTGGATATTGATGTTGCATCTGCAAAACCGGTGTTGAAAATTGTTCGTTGACTGCCATTTTCAAAATGGCGGCATAAAAGCCGGGAAAATTCAACATTATCCGATTTCAATGAAATTTGGTTTCAAAATAGATATTGATGTTGGGACTAAAAAATATGGTGTTGAAATTTTCGTTGTCCGCCATTTACAAAATGATGTCTCAACTTCAAAACTGGTGTCGAAAGAGGTCCTTAGCAAGAACGTTTTTGTCAAAAAAGCCCAACAAAGAAATATAGTAAAACTTGATCAAACTTAAAATACACATCAAGATATTGGTGGTGTTCGAACTACCAAAGTTGGAGAGACTTAAGTTCAACTGTATAACTTACAATGTGAGCTTGATTGTGGCAACTGAAAGCCAGGTAAGCGATACAGGCTCCTGGGAGCCTCTGGTATTCTTGTCCGTGTCTGGTTTTACAAAACATAAATGTTATTAACTACAAATACCAACTAAATACAAAGGTGACCTAAACTTCTGAACCATGATAAGTTGAAAACATGCCTTACAGGGGTAATCCCTAAATGGATGACAAAGATCATAAAAAAGCAAGAAAACAGTATGGACGAACAGAATTGCCTTTTGCGTGTTAAAGATGTGTAATAATCCGACATGTTCAGGTCGAAGTCATGACATGGTATTCAACCTTAAATAATTCATTCAAAACGTAACCTTTCTGTAAATATCTTGCTATTCTTGTGTATTCCAGACAAGGATCGAGGTAGAGTTTATGAACGCAACCAGTATTGTTACAAGGGAGGGAAAGGGCTGTATTAAAGCGCTTTCGGACAAACACACAATGATGCCTCTTGCTATTGGGCCGATGTCTCTGCTGGTGGACTTTTAGTCCCCGAGAGTATTTACCAACCCATATTCAGAACTTCGGTGCTGGCCGAAAACCGATTTTATTTACAAAATTGTAATAACTTAATTTAAGAAAATTTTGTTTAAAATAAGGAGCGACATTATTTTTGCGACCTACTGAAATTTTGCACGGATAATAAAACCTAATATAAAGGCACTCTAACTTCTTCACACCTCATGCTCAGCAGAAGGAAGTAAGTGTAGCTGCTGGTACCTATCTTAGGTCTGATGAGGTGTACATGAGATAGAACCCTTATCCAAGAAGATTAGTTGAGCATGACACCAGGAGATAGGAGTCAGCTGAGTCCGCTGGGAGTTAAGGAGCAAGCCAGCTACTGTGCTGCCTTTACCAGTTCTTACTGGTCCGACACATGCTATTACTACTATTTCATGTCCTCCAGCTATGGCCTTCGGATGATCAGGTCCTTCTGTTTTCACCATCACCACTTCTGTTGTAACTGCCGCCAGTTCAGTTCCTGTCTGCACTGTTACATCTGTTACTGAAAACGTTAGAATTGTGGAAGATGAAAACCTCCTAGATCAACCCCTAAATGTCAATGATGATGATAGGTCAATTTTTGAAATGCCCGAGCCCTGCGTTTACCTATTTGTACGGTGCTTAAAGTTACTTCTAGCTCCTTCACTGTCAGTTCTCTACTGAAGTCCATGAGTAAATAAATGGATAAAGTCTATAATAGTTTGTCTAATATTGAAAAGCAACTCCAACGTAACCATACCCAAATAGAAAAAATCGAGATTGGTATCCGCAGGGGGACACTCTAACAATGTTACTTTAAGGTATCCAAGACAGTATTTCCATTACCATCAGACATATAGGAACAATTACCGTCACGTTCATTATCTGCTAGAAAAAGGAAGTTTGTCTGAGAGAAGTCTATATCTCCCGTAAAGCAAGTTAAATCAACCTTGAGTTACAAGAGAATAAGGGATTTATAAAGAAGTATTGTATTTTTAATCATTTTATTAATCTGACTGTGTTATCCAGTTAAATTGTTACATATTTTCAAAGTTCTATGGAGTATAGGGAATCCTTGGCCCTATATTCTGAATCCTGTTGATATTGTTTATATGAACAAGTAGTGCGACAGTTTTCTACCAGCAGACCAGCGACAGTTTTCTACCAGCAGACCAGGTTCCTTTAGCTGACCGGCATATAAGCGGCAAACACCTTTGACTAATCTTTCAAAACTACGTATTGTCTTTTTCTTTCCCTCCCTGATTGTGGTCATAGAGTAAGTAGTCTACCTGTATTTGGTTTTATTCGTATGTTTATCATACTATGGGAAACGCTGGCTTTTGCTACTGCCGGTACCAAGTCCGGCTGTCCCGAGTTCCTATCGTTTTACGTTTGTCTTATTTGTGTTTTTCCCTGATAAATTGTAGCATGTAATTGTAAATTTCAGCCATTGTAGATGTTTTCTGTCATTCCCTCTTCTTCATAGCATACCAAAGAATCGCTGAGGCAGGACTGAAACTTAAACCGGAGAAATGTGAATCTTTCTGGAATATTTGGTTTCTGAAAAGGTTGTCACAGAAAATAGACAGATTTCCGGCTATTGTTAAGTCTCTCACTGAATTAACAATGACAAGTAATACCTGTAATTGGACAGAAAACTGCCAACACGCATTTGATGCATTAATAAGTACATACATTATAGCAGTGCCAGAAGATGACGCAAATTTGTCCTGGACACTGATTAAAGACCTTTTTTATAAGTTCTATGAGAATCGTACTGTTCAACGACAAATCAGTTGAAATGCCGGTATACCGAAAATTCCCATCTGTTCATGTATTGGAGTAATATGNCTGTATCCGCGCCTGTTTTGGAGCCCGATAAAATGAAATAAACAGTGTTTTTATTGACGGGGAGGGTAAAAGATTTTGAATTTTGTGACCATAGTTTGTCTCAATCATTTTGAATGAAAGGATATGGAGTAAAGCTTACTAAGACACGGTGAATCGATATCACATCTATATTTAAAGACCTTTTTTATAAGTTCTATGAGAATCGTACTGTTCAACGACAAATCAGTTGAAATGCCGGTATACCGAAAATTCCCATCTGTTCATGTATTGGAGTAATATGGGCAAATTAACTAGTAAATTCTACTTGAAAGGTCTTCTGCATGTCATATATAGTGATTTATATCACAAATTCACTTTAAACAAATTAAATAGCATTAATGGTTTAACGATTTGGAAATTAGCCTTAATTTTAGGATGAGTGGTTCCAAATACGACATTTTGTGAATGAGATAAAAAAAAATAACTTCCTTGATGTTTGACACACAGAAAGTAGCATAAACCATTATTACACAGACAATTCAAAGTTAGATTCAGATTTTTCACGATCCAAACGTTTGAAGTTCGAAATATTGAACCAGATTGATTTATTGATTAATTAGGGTTTATAATCCAGTGACCAATAATTCAGCTATATCAGGACGAGAACAAGTTTATCAATTAAAAAAATGTAAAAGAAGAAAGAAACAAAAGTGGAAGGGACAACCAGGAAAACGAGTTTTGACTACCACTGGAAAAGGGGAGAAATGGGTAGGGGCAGGAAATTTAGCCTTCTATACGCGTCACATAGTGAATTAACCTGAAATAACCATTTTAAAAATGACAAAAATCATTGCAATCTATGGAATTTAATGGTGTCATTTTTCAGCATTTTATTAACATGACCTACGTTATGTGTCGAAAAGGCATTTTCACTCTTTTTTCGAATGGGGGGGGGGGGGTATTTTGTATTTTTGAATAACTAAAGTCATATGAGTTAAAAGTCATCAATGACACAAAATTATGTCCCTATAAGGGTTTTTGTTAAGCTCTTCTTTGATACCAAAGTTTTGTATATTTCTATCGGTATACAAAATTTAACTTGAGCGAAAATGGAAATAACTGAAATCGAGGTGGTGTTCTTGAAAAGTGGTTCTGTCTGCGTGCAAGTTATACTTCTTCGTTATAGCTTTTCAAGTTAGTGTTTTTACGACAGGGACATCGGGAGGGACACTAAGGTTTTGCAATATTATGGACATTTTTTTATGGTCTATTGCTCCATTAGTTTTTGGTTCTCTTCATTTTAAAATGTACAAAATAATGCACAATTAGTCCGTTTCCAGTGGTGCCAAATTAGTCAAGTGCCAGAAAATTCTATAATATCCCGTAAACACGTTAAGTCCGGTGCCCATGGTTTAGAATAAAACCACACGTTTTCTGATAAACACATTTATAAACTTAAAATATGCTGCTGACATTGTTAATTTCGTACTACACACTGTGCGAAGCAGCAGATAGTGCGAATATAGGAAATCTGACTGTATTTGGACAAATAAGTTGCGATTTACAATTTGCTCTTTTCTTCTGTGCATTGGTGTCGAACTTTTGAAGAAACTGGACTTCAAGGGATGTTTATAAATAGATAAACATAGAAAATAAACATTCCACTATTCTGTGAGTATAGTTCAGATGATACTTAAGACATCTTTTCTTCTCCTGTGTTGAATTTCGACAACAGGTATGGTTTTCGTAGCCCGAATAGTCCGCTTCTGAACCCGATTAGTCCGGCAACGCAGAAAAAAGCCCGCAAAGTCCGTTACCATTCCAGACAGTGATTATGTAAGTTTCAAGGGCGCTATAAACTGACTGACAATGGCCCCCAAAAAAATAAATCCATCATTAATTTCTATGGAATACTATAGATACTAATAATGACGTTAAGTATGGCTTTTGTTTGCTATAACGGATTTATCTGGACAAGCACCACACTCCTTCCATTTATATAAGGGGCCCACATCGGGAATTCTTTGCTGCAATGTTTGCTTATGGAAAAACCACTTGTCCAGGGTGTCCAAATATTTTCTTCACTGGCCTGCTGTCTAGTTCTCACACAACAAACTTTGTCAGTTATTATAGTATTTTCTTCCTGGTCTGAAGAAAGGTAAATGAATATTTCTAAAGAGCTAATCATGTCCTTGGCTTGTTAATGTCATTTTTACAAGATCCATACTTTAAATAATCTGACTTCCTATAAATCTTTGTGGTGAAATAGTTTCTCTGTCCTTTTTAATGTTCTGCTTGCATATGCAATGACTTTCATTTTTCCCTCTTGTATCTGTTACTGTATCACATGCATCATAGATGTGATATCGATTCACCGTGTTATAGTAAGCTTTACTCCATATCCTTTCATTCAAAATGATTGAGACAAACTATGGTCACAAAATTCAAAATCTTTTACCCTCCCCGTCAATAAAAACACTGTTTATTTCATTTTATCGGGCTCCAAAACAGGCGCGGATACAGACAATTTGGAAAAAAAAAGGGGGGGGGGTCAAATAAGAAATAAGAAAGTTGATGGATTGATTGAATATTGTTTAACGTCTACTCAGCAATATTTCAGCTATATCAAGGGGAGAACAAGTTTGTTAATAAATAATCACTTTGGGTATGGAAAGGGTCATGGGACGGGAAATTCTGACTGCCACTGGAAAAGTAGGGTGAAATCGAAAAGGGCGGAGAATTTAGCCTTGTAGGCGATCACCTACGGACCACCCAAAAAAGCTTGCTACAAGGGTTCTTTAACGTGCAGGAAGCGTGGCATTTCTTCCAACACGTGAACCTGAGTTTACATCCCATCCGAAAGATGGGTTGTGTATTTATTAATCCTGCACAACCACGGAATGAGTCCTATTTCTATATCCCGGGACCCTCGGGGTCAGCCCCCGTTTAGGAGGGGTCACATCCCGCAAGCCGGAGATACTAGGTCCTATTTCTATATCCCAGGGTTCCCTCGGGGCCCTCTGTTAGGAAGACTCATACTCCAAGCTCAGAGGATGCTGTGGGCCTATTAATAAGCCGGGACCGCGCACGGCGGAGAAAGTTGATCTGGGATATTTCGTACTACAACACCAAGATATTCATTAAAAACACATGATTGTAAAAAAGGGGGGGTTCCAACCCCGGCCTTGCATCCGCCATTGTAAAACCATACAAGTTTGTGATAGAATGAAACAGATTTATTTTGAGTATTAATTACATACAGACCCGTATAAGATAGTAAGATTCAAGTTTGCAAAGGAGCAACTAGAATTTGAGTTTCTAAAATTTGATATAGTTTTTCTATTACATGACAAATGAATCTTCATTTCGCAGACATTTTGCAAACATAGAAAGCAGCCACAGCCTGCTAAGTTCGCCTCGTTGCGCAGCATTGTCATATGTTGCACATGTCAGTAAACACGAATGGACTAGAATCATTCTGTTTAACAGATTTAGTCATGCATAAAATGTAGTTTAGAGACTGCATCTGAAGCATGGATTGTTGTTGTCATCCAAAAATGCATGATACATACCAATATGATTGATGTGGGAAATGTCAGTAAGCGAGAATGGGCTTAAACCATTCAACCTAAACAAGTCGCTCATGCATAAAATGTAGGTCAGAGACAGCATCCGAAGCATGCCTTGTTGTCATCCCAAAATGCATCATACATACCAATATGGTTGATGTAGTCCATGTCAGTAATCGGGAATGGACTTTAACCGTTCTACCTAATCAAGTCGCTCAAGTATATTGATCTGGTGCTACGTACAATCTAGTGCCAAGTATCTTAGTTAATTATGTCCGTATTTTATTTTCACAAACTTTTATAAGGTAAAAAGCATCCTCGGCCTTACATTTTGATTCCTGTTGTAATATTATTTTTTTTTCATATTGTGGGTAATATATTTTCCAATGCGAGACATTAGGAAAATGTCAACATTAATACCGGGTGGTTTTTATGTATTTTTGAACATTAAAGTTATTATAAGAGTAACTTGCCTTGTTAAATGACGCATGTATGAGTCAAGAGCATTTTACCAATAATCGAATGCCTGATATTTCTATAATTTTAATGTATTGGTATATTAAAAAAAATTTAATGCAATTTTTGTCTCTGTAATTAACTTACCATTTGTAGATAAATTTTTGCAGCTTCTTCATCATCTCATCTTCTTCATTTTTGAGCTTCGTATCTGTGTTGAATTTTTTTTTCTTCAGGCATTGATGTTCACAAGTCGCTGAACAGGAGTCCCCAACAACCCATTTCTTTTTCTGACTTTTTGTCAACTTCTGTAAAAAAGAGTAATAACAATAGTAATAGTATATAATTAGTACATGATGAGTAAATTAATGACTATATATTTTGTAAACAAAATGATTTCAAGAGAATTTACAGTAATGAGTTAATGACTGTATTGTTATGAGTGCATTTTGATTTTATATACTTCAAGTCACAGAATTTTTAAAGTATAATGGTAATTCATATTTTACGAAAGGATATCGAGTAAATTAACATGAGACCATAACACATATGTTTACTCAAACTGCAATAATTTTAATGAGCTGTATGGCCATTTCGGAAATTTATTCCTCATCAGCAGCACTAGAACCCAAACAAAAGAAATCCATANTTTCAAAAAATGTTTAAAATGCATAAAACCAAACGAATGAGAATAATAGATAAATGACAAATTGTAACATTTATAATTTTTAAAGATAATGATAAAGAATTCTTTTTATCATCTAGATAATTTTTTAGTAATTAAAAAAAAAATTTAAAGGTGAAATTAACTTAGTAATAAGTCTTCCAAGGAAAGACATAACGCTAAAAATATGTTCCGTTAAACAGGAAGTAGGCATTAGAGAGATCCAAAACTGTCTTACGATACCAATACTTATTAGAAAAGGCTGGGATATGTGGTTCCTGAAACAAAAGGTGAAAAAAAAATTATCAGGAAGTGAAAAATATTCGAATTGATTTATTAGTTAGAGTTTAACGTCCAATGAGCAATATTTCAGCTATATCAGGACGAGATCAAGTTAATCAATTAAAAAAGAATTGCTAGTAAAGAGAAAAGAAATAAAGGAGGAAAGGACAACCGGGGCAACGAAATTTGATTGCCACTGGAAAAGGGGAGAAATGGGTAGGGACAGGAAATGTAGCCTCGTACATGACACCCAATGCGTCTGCTCTCTTTAGAGAAATATAGAAGGGGTCTTTATACTGCATGGAGCGTGGTGTTTCTCCACACAGTTTGGCTAAAATGGTTCGCGGTCAGGCTTTCCGTATTATGACCTAACTACCCCGCAAAGACGGGGCATTCCCCTATCCACCACCTGGGGACGCGCCCGGCAGCTCTGTAGCCAGAGTCCGTGAAAACCGAATCAGGTGCCGGGAAAAATATTCCAAGTTAAGTAAAGCAGGAAGTGGGCATTTGAGAGATTCAACATTCTAATACGGTATTGGTGATCATACTAATACCCCATGCCAAATTACAGAAGGCTAGGATAAGTGGTTCATGAAAAAATGCAATCAAGAAGTGAAAAATATTCTAAGTTCCGTTCAACAGGAAATGGGATCCGAGATATTCACACTGTCTTACATGGTATAGGTCCCCATAATGATACTCCATGCAAAATAACAGAAAGCTGTTGGTTGTTTACAACTTCAACAAACCATGTTTTCTGGTTTAGTTGTCCAAATTTGTTATTTTATATTATTTGGATTTTCAAGTTTACTCAATGTTTTCTCTGTTATAATCTGCCTAAAAGTTTCTAATGGATACTTTCCGGATATTTTCAACTCATATTATTCTCGGGCTTAGACAGAATTCATCTGAAGTTCTAAAGAGTATTTTATTTTGGCATATTGTGTATTCATTCATTGTTTTGTTAAGCAAAGTTCATGGGAGATGTAATAAAGTAAACAAGCCCACACCCAAGCACTCTTTCATGTGCTAGGAGATAGGATTACTAGGTTTTGGACACAAGGAGTCAGGATTTACAGTGTTTTTCCCTGTAAATCCTAATAAACAATCATATTGATATATGTTAGGACCCTACAAATGACATTGATTTCATGTCATTATAAAGAACTCATGTTAATTCAATTATAGGAATTGGGATAAGGTGAACGTTTTAATAAATACAAGTAGGTTTATAAACATTTTCTTGATTTCTGTGTTTTCCAGAATCCTGAATTAATTTAACAAAGTTACAATATTCTTAGTGAACCCAATGTATAAGGAATAACATTAGTAATAAATTAAATAGTATTAATAATATTAGGCAACCAAATATTGAGTAAAAAGTATATGAGCAGACCATAAAATATAAAATTAAAGTTTGTTTCCATTCTTTCACGATTAAAATATGTGGGTGTCACAGGCACTTGTCTCTCAGAAAAAAAATCCCTTTACCCTTACATAACACAAGGTACTTATGTTTACAAAATAATATTTTCGACCGGCTCATCAATTTCGAAATTTTTCGAAACGGTCAACAATTCTTCGTCTTCGGGACATGCACAGGCTTTATGTACAATGATTTATGTACAAAACTATGTATAACACACCTACTTTAGCTGTCAATCTACCACGTCACAGTGAATTCTAACTACGTCAAGCTAGGCCTACTTCCTAATCTCACAACACATTGTAAATAACTGGAGCGCAGTGAATACAGGTAAGAGTTCTGATTGGCTGATTCAGATATTCTTTAAATAAAACTGAAACTTGGAAGTTAAAATTAGAAACATTAGTGTATCCAATGTATATTGGTTTCAAGATGGCAGTAAAGCAAAAATTGGCGATGACAGAGGCAATGAATGGCCATAATCTGTTAATTTTAGGTCAAAGTGGGATTGGGAAAAGTTATCTCGTTGGAGAATTAGGAAAAGAACTAAAACTGAAGGGAAAATCAGTGTCTATAACAGGCACAACTGGCGTAGCTTCTCTCAATATTTCGGGCATAACCATTCATTCGTGGTCTGGCATAGCAGAGGGTTGTTTTTCTGACAAAACCTTATTAGAAAAGTTATTAAATGACGAGCACTATGAAAAATACAATGAGAACTGATGAGGGAATGACTGTTACTTTGGGGATATTCAAGTTATAGGGTGTGGCAATTTTTTCCAACTGCCACCAGTTCCAGATTTGCTTAAGCAAGACCCAGGTGATTTTTGCTTTAAATCACAGATTTTTAGCAGTGTTTTCAGACATAAGATTATACTAGAAAAAGTCATGAGACAAGATGAACCCGATTTTGTTAAAGCAATTAATGACATTTCAAAAGGGGAATTGCCCACTGATACTCTTATTAACCAGACTTCAAAGAAAACTTCCCCTTGGCGATGAACCTGTTCGACTATTTTGCCGCAATTTTGACCGTGAAATGTACAATGCAGCTCGTTTTGTTCAGTGGGACGGCATAATTTTTGCTCATGTTTTGGACCAAAGACTAAGTCTAGCCATATTATTAAGATGATGCACGAAACTTTCTTATGCATATGTGAAAAGGGTCCCATGCCCACATTTAGCATCTACTGCAATTATTCCATTCACTCTATCACGAAGTGTTTGTTCAGGTACGCCAAATGTCCTTGAAGCCATATACACTGAAAAAATTTCTTAAAAACCGAATCATATGCCCGCTCAAGATTGGCTTTGTTATAATTATTTTTTCTTTTCCCGTTATTAAGATAAAAAGATTGCTTTCGAATTTTTCCAGAAATATTTGAATTTTCATTCAAAATTATATATATCAAATAAAATGTTAAATTGATGACATTCATTTTTTGGCTTTTAATCTTTTTAATTATTTGTTCTGAACAAGCTTGCTATATCTTTCTTTTTATTGGATTTCCAATGTTATGATTTTCCCTGAACAGTGAGACATAAGTTGTCGAAATGTTCAAATGCAGAAAGAAAACATACTGTAACATTGATTTTATGTCATATATTATAAACAATTCAACAAAAGAAACGATACACAGATTTTACCAAGGATAATATTTCACGCTGAAAAATAAAAGTCACAGACAAAATGTACTTTTTTGCATGGTGAATAAAAGGATATGGAGTAAATGCACATGGGACAAAGTCTGTACAAATACATGGTAAAAAACAAGCAAAGGAACAACGCTTTTATTGTTGTTCTTCATCTTGAAGTCACCATGAGGCCTTCAACAATGAGCTTTGCTCATACCTCATAGTAAGTTCAAGACGGCCCCTAGCACCGGTTTAAGCGGAATTCTTTGCTAATTGTCGAGCAACGCTACATCCATGTCTTTCTTGGTCATGGGTGCGGGATTGTCAACAAACATCAATTAAACTGGCAAAGTGCTCTTACAATCACTGTCATCCTTTGCCCGACAAAAGCACTAGTGTCTAAAGCTACTGGACAACTACAACATATAGAATAAACATTATACAAAATGTAAGAATAAACATTATACAAAAAGGTCTTTTACAATTACTGAATCATATCTGGTCACGGTCAAGGTAATTATCCGGAAATTCTGTTTGCTGACGTAAAAAGTGAGTATGTTAATATCTTCCTATACGAAGTCATCTCATGTTCTTGAACCGACTGACTTGAAATTCCTCGGGAACATTTTAAGTTCTCACAAAATGTTCTCGTAAGTGTAAAACACGTGTTGTGCGATTTTGACGTTGCGACGTCTCACGGGACCTGCTCCTGCGCGATTTATCATTTGATGAGCTTGTTCGCTAAGATTAATCATAAGTTATTATTTTGTTCCTTTTTTCACACATTAACAATAAATTTGTGAGGGCAAAAATCAACATCGCCAGCCTGGTCTCGTTAAGTCCTTGTTCACGTTGATTTGGGTTACACGGGGCATCGAAATGACACATTGTTTTTCACTTTTTAAGACGGCAAATTTTTTACCTGATAAATTGCCCCAATTATTGACAGCAAACAATTTAAATTATCAATCAGTAAACGGCGAACTCGTTGATAACAAGTCAAAAAACTTCCATCCCGGATTTTTTTTATCGTGTCCGTTTCGGCGTTGAAAACATTGATACACTCAAATAAAAACTTTAAATTGTTAAATACCAAAATATTTACAAAATTAACCGTGTGTCGTTTCTTTTATTGAGTAGTATATATTATTGATTGCTCCTAATATCGGGACACTTCTTTTGAGAAATTAAAAAAAAAACAAACTATTGAGTAATTCGCCATTACCTTTATATACATCTATATTTCTGCGAAATGCCTAAAATTTGTTATGTTAACCTCAACGTTGAAAATTTAACTATTACTGTCCTCAATTTTTGAATACGGCCCTCCATCCATTTATAATATTTCCGACAAAGGTCACTTGACATTTATATGACCTGAGCCAACTTTGACAACCAGACGACACATTCCACGAATTTTCAGGGCGATGGGTTTTAAGGATTTTTTGTAAGGAGGGGTGGGACATAGAAAAATCATTGAAGTTATAAAAAGATTCCTGCATGAGACAAAAAAGACAAGAGCTGAATACGACGAAGAAGTGGAACCCACGAAGAAGTGAGAAGGAAGTATATGTCAGAATCTTGAAATTGAAGATGAAAAACATTATTTTGATCTGTACTCATTATGAAGCTCAAAGAGAAATATTAAAATAAAGGGCTACGCTGAGCGCAGCATGATACGACCGCAGCACGTCGACCACTGAAATATGAACAACTGTAAACTGAAATGAATGTGGACACAGTAATTTGCTGGACACAATAAGGACATTGACACATTAATTAACTGGACACAAACTAGCGAAAATAAAAATTAGCCATTTTAATCCCTTATTTATAGGATATCGCAAGAGCTAAGCAAAATCTGTTGACTACCAACTAAAAGAAATCCAGAGAAAAAATTCGGACTGAAATCCAATAAAAAATAAAGATTATAAATATTTTGAAATATTGCAATATGGCCCCTTTGACCCCTTTTAGCTTGGAAACCGTAAGAGCAACGCAAAATATATTGCCATACTACTTAAAGCTTACAATGAGAATACTAGTAATCCAAAGAAAAAAATCCCATCAGAATCTGATGAAAAATAAATATTTCACATATTTCTAATAATTGCAATTTTGGCCCCTTTAACCCTCGGAAATGATAAGAGCTATGCCAAATACGTTGCCATATTGCTGAAAGCTTACAATGAGAGGAATCCAAAGAAAAAATCCCATTAAAATATGATGAAAAATGAAGATTTCACATATTTCTAATAATTGCAATTTTGGCCCCTTTAGACCCTTATAGCTAGGAAACTGTAAGAGCTACGTCAAATCGGTTGGCATACTACTGAAAGCCTACAATGAGAAAAATCTAAAGAAAACTAGAGGCTCTCAAGAGCCTGTATCGCTCACCTGGTCCTTGATTAACATACACATTTTATGTTAAAGAGCCAGTATACATGTATATAATTAAACTATAGTTCCAATATGCCCAATTAGTTAAAGGGGAGAAGACCGCTGTTAGTGTTCCCATGGAATCCAATGTTAAACTATGTTCCCTGCTGGCAGCCATCTGGGATAAAGTGGGAACCTTAAAAAAAAACATTTTTTTCTTTTCAGGGGTCCACATAAAGACTTTTGAACAAGTTTGGTTCCATTGGCTCTGTGGTTTCAGAGATTGATTGATTGAATATTGTTTAACGTCTACTCAGCAATATTTCAGCTATATCAAGACGAGAACAAGTTTGTTGATAAATAATCACTTT